>SZWC01016505.1:31942-52418 GCA_023375785.1 Penium margaritaceum | reverse complement strand
CCGGACGTATGGTCCTGAGGGATCAGCAACCCGGTACACTGCGCTAAAAGCATGCAAGTGTGTAGGAATCCAATTACATCACAAGCATGAGCTGGAAAACCTAGGCAGCAGGTTGGGGCAGCGGCGTTGTTGATGCAGCATGCGGGCTTCCACGCTCGTTGCTTAAGTCTGCTGCCCCCTCAGTCTGCTGCTCTAGAGTCTAAGTCTGGAAGCTCTGGGTTTGTTACACAGAAACGCGTGCGCCTGTATTAGTGCCAAAAAACAGTTGAAAACTAAAAGTGACTACTTAGGAATGAAGAATGAGCAACAATGGGAGACCCCTCCAAGTTCAAGCTTCCCCCCACTAGTGTAGAACTTGTTACTCAGCAAACCTGCCAATCAGAAAATAGTCCTAGACCTGCTTTCTGGCAGGCAGGGTTTTCTCGGTGAGCCCTGCCAGACGCCCGACAGCCCAAAACCCAGGCGTCGTCCGTTTTGCCTGAAAACTGGACCATACCATAATACCGACGCTGCAATCGCAGTCGTGCGGTCAGAATCAGCTAGAAAAAAAGCAGCAAGGAGTTATGGCTGCTCGAACCCAGGCAGTGCCTACAACAGTCAGCGATGCCAAACAGGGCCATACAGCAGGAGACCTGGACCCTAGGCACCGCATGATGCTGCAGACGCAATGCCACAACCAGACACGGCGCTAGGTGAATACAGACAGCATCTGCAGTGGTAGTGACCGCCGGCGGCCCGACCGCCGAGGAGGCCTGCTAATGGAGCTGAGCGCATTGCCAGAGGGAGGAGGCTCCAGCGAAAGGTGAGTGGGCCTCAACGTGCATCGGCTCCACCAAGCAACACTCCAATGGCGTCAAGTCTCGTCGTCAGTCATCTGCACGCCGATGTAAACAAGCCGGGAGGACACAACAGAGTACAATGAGAGATGGACAAAAATCAACACTCCCCCATGACTCACAAGCGTAGTGCACATGTGCGGACAGAGACACAGTCAACAACCAAACTCCCCCAGGCCAAGCAGAATCGCAAGCATGGACACAGAGAGTCACTTACGGACACATGCCGACTGAACTCACAGCCTTCTTAAACGAGTCGCACTTCAGTGCCTTGGTCAAGAAGTCATCCAACTGCCATGCTGTCTCAATCCACACGATGCTGATGTGATCATCATGCAGCAATGAATGCACATAGTGATACTCAACGTTGATGTGCTTTGTGCGCGTGTGATGCACACCGTCATTGTCGGCGATGGCCATGGCACTCTCATTGTCACAATGCAACGTGATGGATGCGACAGACTGATGCAACTTGGACAACAGACGATGCAACCACATACTCTTACATGCGCCTGAGCCAAGAGCAACGTACTCAACCTCAGCAGTGCTACGTGTAATGTACCCTTGCTTGCCACTCCGCCTGGACACAGCTGTGCTGCCAATCAGAAAGATCCAGCCTGTGCGACTCTTACCGTCCGAACTGCCGGCTCAGTCACTGTCGGTGTAGCCCATCGCAGCAACAGACGGCTTACGGCAGAACATGAGACCTCGCCGAGGAGTCGACATGACACAACGCAGTACTCGGATCGCGGCCTCGTAGTGGAGGTGACGCGGCTCCTGAGAAAAATGGGCCAGGAGGTTGACGGCAAACGCGACGTCTGGGCGCGTCATCGTCGCCAGGAACATCAGTGACCCGATGACTCGCATGTACGTGGTCACGTCAACTGGCTCCCCCACAACAGCAGGGTCAGGACTCTTCAGCTTCACCTGACCATCGGGTGACATGGGTGAGGATGCGCTCGGTACGAGTGGCAGGTCCTCCGCAAAGCGGGTGGACAGCGTCTGCACATAGGCGGCCTGGTGGATGTGCAGGATGCCCTGGGAGCGATCATGCTCGAGCTCCATACCCAGGAAGACTCTGGCAGATCCGAGATCCTTCATCTGGTAGGCGGCGTGTAGCAAGACCTTGACAGGCTGGATGGCAGCCGTGTCTGGCAACGCAATGAGGAGATCATCGACGTAAACCAGAACAACGGCAAAAGTCTGGCCTCGCGGACTGACAAATAGTGCGGGGTCTGCGGTGCCGCGCTGGAGCCTGCCACGAAGGGGCGTGCCACTGATTTCTTGGTTCCAGCACCAAGGTGACTGCTTCAGACCATACAGGGCCTTACGCAATCGCCAGACTATCCCAGTGCCATCGTCGAAGCCTGGGGGTTGCACCATATAGAGCTCCTCACCCTCGAGTGAACCACGGAAAAAGGCGTTGCTCACATCCATCTGATGCAGCTCCCACCCATGCTGGGCGACCAGGCTGAAGAGCACGCGGCTAGTGGAGAACCGGCCAACAGCAGCAAAGATGTGGTCGTAGTCAACCCCAGGAATCTGGGCAAACCCCTTGGCTTTAAGGCGGGCCTTGTACTTGTCCAAGGACACATCGGGCTTCCACTTGCGCCGAAAGATCCACTTGGCACCGATGGCCTTCCGACCTGGAGGAAGGTTGACGAGGTGGTACACATGGTGCTTTCGGATAGCGGCGAGCTCATCGGCGCAGGCAGCGTCCCAGTGTGCGGCTTCAGGAGAGGCTCGTGCCTCGTGCAAGGTGGCTAGGTCCTTCGGGCGTGCTGTGGAGCGGACTGAGAGAGCGTGTGCATCTCGAGCCCCAGGTGGGATGCGTGCGAGTGCAGCCACAACAGCGTGCCCATGCTTGTGATGAACCATGGCGCAGCCCAGTACGGATCCCGAGTGAAGGTCTGCAATGATGGCTGAGGTGGGTAAGCCGAGGGCCTTGGTGCCAGGGTCCCCACTCATGACCATGGGAGTGGAGGAGACACCTTAGGGGGTCGAGGCGCCACGGAGCGCGGTGCGACGATCTGCGCGCTCACCGACAGCCAGCGGGCGCGACTAGAGCTGTCGGTCCGTCGGGACCAGCGGACGCGACTGGGGCTGCCGGCTCAGAGGGACCAGTGTACACGACTGGGGCTGCCGGCCCAGAGGAGCCAACGGACGCGACTAGGGCTGCTGGCCCGGATGGACCAGCGGACGCGACTGGGGCTGCCGGTCCATCGGGACCAGCGGATGCGACTGGGGCTGCCGAGTCAGAGGGACCAGTGTACCCGACTGGGGCTGCCGGCCCGGAGGGACCAGCGGACGCGACTGGGGCTGCTGGTCCGGGGGGACCAGCGGAGGCGATTGGGGCTGCCGGCTCAGAGGGACCAGTGGACACGATTGGGGCTGCCGGCCCGGAGGGACCAGTGGACGCGACTTGGGCTGCTGGTCCGGAGGGACCAGCAGATGCAATTGTGTTATTTCTGGTATGCCCCTTGTCCAGTCAGCGGCAGATTTAGGCGGGCATGCATTGCTCTACGGAGCAAGTCCCCCGCAGGACGAACCGGGTATGCACTGCGCTTGTAGCGCAAGTCCCCCAGGTCCGCTCCTTGGATTAAATGAGCAAGCGGATTAATTCCAGGATCGCGGGTTCAAGTCCCGCCTAGGGCGCTAGGTCNGCAGGGCTTCGGGCCACTGCAAGAGTCTAGTCGCAGATGGACATAGGTGCAAGGGAGAGTTTTGTTATTTCTGGTATGCCCCTTGTCCAGTCAGCGGCAGATTTAGGCGGGCATGCACTGCTCTACGGAGCAAGTCCCCCGCAGGACGAACCGGGTATGCACTGCGCTTGTAGCGCAAGTCCCCCAGGTCCGCTCCTTGGATTAAATGAGCAAGCGGATTAATTCCAGGATCGCGGGTTCAAGTCCCGCCTAGGACGCTAGGTCGCGCGCCTAAAGGGGGCTAAGGTGCGCGAGCACCTAGGGGCCTAAAGTGCGTGCGCACCACCCTAGAGATCGCGCTAGGGCGCCTTGGCCTCAAGCCAAGGCACCCAAGCTCACCACTGCTATATGTACTACTCATTTGCTCATTCTAAGCATCCACTTCTTACCCTTGAGACTTGTGCTGAAAACTAAGGCATAAGTTGGCCAACCAAGGGCAGATGTAAAAGACTTGGGACAAGCTAAAAGGGGAAACCGAGAGGCCACAGTAGGGACAAGCTTTGTGAGTTGAACATTGTGGAAACACGACCCTGAGGGGGATATCTTCTCATAGCTGAAATGCTATGAGCAGTCGGCAGATTTCACTGTACTCCGTTTTCTAGACCGTTTGCCTCAGGCAGGTTGACAAAGGGTTATGGGCCCACACTGATCAGTGACCATTGCAAACCCTCTGCTCACATAAGTGGCAGGTTCATCGGCATCCAAGACTCGCGGCGTTGAAGACTCAGTTCCATCTGCTCCATCGTCGGCCTACCTAGGTCTAAGGTGCGTACAAGTGTGAGAGGACAGACACGAGTTCGGCTCGTGGTCCAAACCGCTCTCCACAGACAAGGAACGAGGACACCCTCTGCCCTTGTGGGTATGACCCTCGAGTCCTAACGAGACAAGCTCTGCCCTTGTGGGTACGACCTCGTGTCTGTGGGAGCACTTCCTCCACCATAGCTAGGGGCCATCGGCTGGAGGGGCATGCAACGGACTGCACCTTGACAACTCAGTAGCAGACATTGGCCTCATCAGCGAACATCGGTCTCAACGAAGCAGAGGAGAACGCGCAGAGTCAACGAGAGGAACGCTGACCGACTTGGCACCATGCTGGAAAGTCAGGCGCTCACTCTCCCCTCAAGGCCTGCCAAGTTGGGCGCGGCCAATGCCATAGCAAGGTTCGATGGCGAAGCCTTTGGGAACTGGAAATGGCAGTTTGAGGTGGTAATGAGGGTGCGAGGGTACTTGAAGATGCTGCAAGGAACGAAGGTGGAACCCGAGGAAGAGACAAGCCAAGAGCACGATGCTTGGCAAGAGCGCAACGACATTGCGTTGGCGCTTCTCGTCACTTCAATCTCTCCATCCCTCCTATCCCACATCAAGGGGTGCATAACGGCAGCTGAGGCTTACACCAAGTTGAAGAACGTGTACCAATCGACCTCCCTTGCTAATTGGTTGTTCATCCTACAACGCCTCATCGGATTGCGGGTGGGCGAGGGAGAGTCGATCCCCGAATTCCTCAAACAGTTCGAGGGACTGCTTCAAGAAGCCCGTGCAATGTCCTGGCATCTCGACCAAGCCATGCAAGCCATGATCCTCCTCATGGCCTTGCCGCCAAGCTGGGGCCCAATGATCACCACTCTGGGTGGTTGGGCGGAGTCGGAGCTCACTCATCCACGTATCTCCGAGTACGTGCGCAATGAGGCCATGCGGCGCAGCAACGGCGTCATCAATAACGCAGCGTACGCGATTGGCTCAAGCGGCACTAACTCCAACCAAGGTAATAGTGGAATCAGTGGCGGTGGCGAGAAGAAGGGCAAGTGCCATAACTGCGGCAAGGCAGGGCACTGGGCTAGGGAGTGCCGAGCTCCCAAGAAGGAAGGCGGCGGCGGTGGGAGTGGGAACAGCAACCATAGCAAGAAGGTGGACAACTCAACGAGCATGATGGCGAAGAGCGACGCTTCGGCAAAGGGGTCGGCACTACTTCGGCCTGGAGCCTTCGGGCTTGACTCAGGCACCGACTACCACACCTCCAGGGAAGCGTGTGGATTCTCTGCTCTCACACCGTCCACCGCCAAGTTCCGGTGCGCCAATGGCGGCATCGAGTACGCAGCGGGTGAGGGAGAGAAAGTTGTGTGAACTCAGCTCAATGGAGCTGAGGAGTTGCGGCTTCAAAACGTGGTCTACATGCCCACATTCGCCGCAAACCTCCTGTCTGTCTCTCGGATCACCGATCACGAGATGACGGTGATATTCACCCAGAAGGAGGCGGTGATCCTCAAGAACAAGGACGTCATTGTCTCCTGTGCCACATCAGACCTGATCGCCTAGGTGCCAAGAACCGACGGGCTCTACGTGCTGTAGACTGAGAGCGCTAACGAGGGGCACGCTGCGGCGGGAGAAGCAATAGCGAACGATGCACCACCGGTGAAAGCCAAAGCACCATCCAAGTCGCCTGCTGTGGAAACCAAAGACGCGGGAGCGGCAACTGCTTCGCTATGGCAAAGACGCCTTGGGCATGTGGCTGACAGCTGTAGGTCATGCAGGATCAAAAGCTGGTATGCGGGCTGGAAGGGTGCGCGCTGAAGGGTGGGTACAATCAGGGGTGTGAGGCTTGCCTACAAGGCAAGACAAAGCGGAAACGCTTCACCAAGAACGGTCGCAGAACGGAGGCCATACTCGACCTGATCCACAGCGACGTGTGCGGCCCAATGCGCACAGCGTCCAACGGCGGCAGCAAGTACTTCCTCACCTTCATCGACGACTACTCCAGAAAAGTGTTCGTCTACTTCCTCAAAGAAAAAGGAGAGGTGCTGGAAAAGCTGCAGGAGTTTGTCACCATGGTGGAGCGGCAGACTGGAAAGAAGGTCAAGGCCTTCCGTAGCGACAACGGCGGAGAGTACGAGGGGTGCAAGTCGTGGCTCAAACAGCATGGCATTGACCACAAAACGACCACCCCCTACACACCGCAGAGCAACGGCGTGGCCGAGCGCATGAACCAGAGCATTCTGGGCATGACGCGAACCATGTTGTTTGACTCAAAACTACCACCGCGCTTCTGGGCAGAAGCTGCGCGCACCGCCTGCTACCTCATCAACCTCATGCCATCCGCAGCACTGCGCAGCAAGGGGGTGAGTACGGAGCAGAGCAAGGAGCGGATGACGCCACAGGACGCGTGGTCAGGCAAGAAGCCTGATGCCTCTCACTTGAAAGCATTCAGCTGCACCGCTTGGGCCAAGGTCCAAGACGGGCAGGGAGGCGGCAAACTGGATGCACGTGCGCGCAAGTGCGTGATGGTCGGCTATGAAGCCGCGCACAAGGCGTACAGGCTGTGGGACCAGGCAGCTCGGAGAGTCTTCACCTCCCGAGACGTAGACTTCAAGGAAGAGTCAAATGGAAAGGAAGAGTTGCTCGACCCCGAGGACTCTCTCAAACAGGGAGAGTGGATTGTACTGCTAGATGCGGGAGATGTACCCCCTCCTAACTGGTGTGGAACGCCAAAGCTGTAGGTAGTGACAACTGCCGACACAGGGAGAGCGTCCGCTCAGGCTAAAGCCGAGACGGATTCCGACACCTTGTCGGAGACGTCCGAGGCCTCTTCGGAGGCCAGTGGCTCTACACCTCCTGCTACCTCATCTGGGGAAGCACAGCAGCAGCAGCATGAGCAGCCAACACCAACACCGCTAAGGCGCAGCACGCGCCAAAGCAAGCCTGTGCACAAGTACAACGCAGGGAATGCCGAGTGGACCGGCCTGAGCTGGTCGTGCTTTGCGCAGGGAGAGCCAAGCACCATCGCTGAAGCTCTCTCGCGGCCGGATGCCGCAAAGTGGAAGGAGGCGATGGAGAGCGAGTTGGCCTCCATCAAGGAGAACGGTACGTGGGAGCTGGTGGACAAGCCACCCAACGCCCACGTGGTGGGCGTGAAGCGGGTCTTGCGCGTGAAGCTGAAGCAAGACGACAGCATCGACAAGTACAAGGCGAGAGTAGTGGCAAAGGGATTCTCACAGGGAGCAGGGTCTGAGTACGACGAGACCTACTCTCCTGTCGCTGCCTTTACCTCGATCCGATCCTTGCTGGCTGTGGCTGCTGTACGCGACATGGAAATCCACCAAATGGACGTCAAGACAGCTTTCCTCTATGGGAAGCTGGACAAGGAGATATTCATGGAGGTGCCCGAGGGGGTCGAAGCCAAACCTGGGCAAGTTTGCAGGCTGGTCAAAACGCTCTACGGGCTGAAACAGGCCCCAAGGATCGGGTACGGGAAGATGGATGGCTTCATGGCCACCATTGGCTTCGCGCACTGCCACAACGATCCAAGTGTGTATGTGCGTGCGGATGACTAAGGGCTGCTGCTGGTCCAACTGTATGTGGATGATCTGATTCTGAGCTCTACCTCCAAGAAGGCCCTTGTGGTCCTCAAAGAGCAGCTGAGCAACAGGTTTCAGATGAAGGACATGGGAGAGCTCGAGTACTACCTCGGCATCGCCATCCACTGCAACCGAGCAGCAGGCACCATCNCAGGAGGCGTGGTCAGGCAAGAAGCCTGATGCCTCTCACTTGAAAGCATTCGGCTGCACCGCTTGGGCCAAGGTCCAAGACGGGCAGGGAGGCGGCAAACTGGATGCACGTGCGCGCAAGTGCGTGATGGTCGGCTATGAAGCCGCGCACAAGGCGTACAGGCTGTGGGACCAGGCAGCTGGGAGAGTCTTCACCTCCCGAGACGTAGACTTCAAGGAAGAGTCAAACGGAAAGGAAGAGCTGCTCGACTCCGAGGACTCTCCCAAACAGGGAGAGTGGATTGTGCTGCAGGAGGCGGGAGATGTACCCCCTCCTAACTAGTGTGGAACGCCAAAGCTACAGGTAGTGACAATTGCCAACACAGGGAGAGCGTCCGCTCAGGCTGAAGCGGAGACGGATTCCGACCCCTTGTCGGAGACGTCCGAGGCCTCTTCGGAGGCCAGTGGCTCTACACCTCCTGCTACCTCATCTGGGGAAGCACAGCAGCAGCAGCATGAGCAGCCAGCACCAACACCGCTAAGGCGCAGCACGCGCGAAAGCAAGCCTGTGCACAAGTACAACGCAGGGAATCCCGAGTGGACCGGCCTGAGCAGGTCGTGCCTTGCACATGGAGAGCACAGCACCATCGCTGAAGCTCTCTCGCGGCCGGATGCCGCAAAGTGGAAGGAGGCGATGGAGAGCGAGCTGGTCTCCATCAAGGAGAATGGTACGTGGGAGCTGGTGGACAAGCCACCCAATGCTCACGTGGTGGGCGTGAAGTGGGTCTTGCGCATGAAGCTGAAGCAAGACGGCAGCATCGACAAGTACAAGGTGAGAGTAGTGGCAAAGGGATTCTCACAGAGACCAGGGTCTGAGTACGACGAGACCTACTCTCCTGTCGCTGCCTTTACCTCGATCCGATCCTTGCTGGCTGTGGCTACAACACGCGACATGGAAATTCACCAAATGGACGTCAATACAGCTTTCCTCTATGGGAAGCTAGACAAGGAGATATTCATGGAGGTGCCCGAGGGGGTCGAAGCCAAACCCGGGCAAGTTTGCAGGCTGGTCAAAGCGCTCTACGGGCTAAAACAGGCCCCAAGGATCTGGTACGAGGAGATGGATGGCTTCATGGCCACAATTGGCTTCGCGCACTGCCACAACGATCCAAGTGTGTATGTGCGTGCGGATGACCAAGGGCTGCTGTTGGTCGAACTGTATGTGGATGATCTGATTCTGAGCTCTACCTCCAAGAAGGCCCTTGTGGTCCTCAAAGAGCAGCTGAGCAACAGGTTTCAGATGAAGGATATGGGAGAGCTCGAGTACTACCTCGGCATCGCCATCCACCGCAACCGAGCAGCAGGCACCATCGAGCTCAACCAGACGAAGTACATCACGGAGGTGCTTCGGCGCTACGACATGGAAGACTGCAAACCCCTCAGCACTCCTCTTCCCACTGACACCAAACTCACCTCTTCTCACTCCCTAGCACGGAAGTAGAGCGTCGTGAGATGCAGAATGTCCCCTACCAGTCTGCGGTAGGGAGCATCATGTATGCCATGGTTGGCACACGGCCTGATATCGCGTTTGCTGTGGGGCTGACCAGTCGGTATGTGGCCAACCCTGGGCCACTCCACTGGCAGGCCGTGAAGCGGATTCTCCGCTACCCTAACAGGACACGACACTGGGGGCTGCGCTACGGTGGCCTCGAAGGAACAGACCCTCTGCGCCTCAAATGCTGCACCGACGCAGACTGGGGAGGCAATCTTGATGACAGGACGTCCACCTCAAGATTCGTGTGCATCCTTAACAGCGGAGCTGTCTCCTGGGCGAGCAAAAATCAAGACTGCGTCTTGATCTCCACTACTGAAGCTACGTACGTCGCACTCACAGAAGCGTGTAAGGAGACAAAGTGGCTGTGCAGTCTGCTTGCTGAGATGCAAGCACTGTAGAAGGAGGCAACTGTCGTGCACATTGACAACAAGAGCGCGATTGACATCGCGTACAATAATGTGCTCTCCAGGCGGACTAAACACATCGACATCCGCTACCACGACACACGCAACTTGGTCGCCAAGAACGTAGTAGATCTGCAGTACGTCGGGACAAAGTAGATGCTTGCAGACTTCCTCACAAAGTCGCTTGATGGTGACCAGCACAAGGTTGGTGCACAGGGCATCGGACTGGTAAGCGCAGCAGACGAGGGTTGAAGAGGCGGCCTAATACATGGAGGCCGACATCGCAGGGCTTCGGGCCACTACAAGAGTCTAGTCGCAGATGGACATAGGTGCAAGGGAGAGTTTTGTTATTTCTGGTATGCCCCTTGTCCAGTCACCGGCAAATTTAGGCGGACATGCACTGCTCTACGGAGCAAGTCCCCCGCAGGACGAACCGGGTATGCACTGCGCTTGTAGCGCAAGTCCCCCAGGTCCGCTCCTTGGATTAAATGAGAAAGAAGATTAATTCCAGGATCGCGAGTTCAAGTCCCGCCTAGGGCGCTAGGTCGCGCGCCTAAAGGGGGCTAGGGTGCGCGAGCACCTAGGGGCCTAAAGTGTGCGCTCACCACCCTAGAGATCACGCTAGGGCGCCTTGGCCTCAAGCCAAGGCACCCAAGCTCGCCACTGCTATATGTACTACTCATTTTCTCATTCTAAGCATCCACTTCTTACCCTTGAGACTTGTGCTGAAACTAAGGCATAAGTTGGCCAACCAAGGGCAGATACAAAAGACTTGGGACAAGCTAAAAGGGGAAACCGAGAGGCCATGGAAGGGACAAGCTTTGTCAGCTGAACAGTGTGGAAACAAGATCCTGAGGGGGATATCTTCTCATGGCTGAAATGCTATGAGCGGTTGGCGGATGTCACTGTACTCCGTTTTCTAGACCGTTTGCCTCAGGCGGGTTGACAGACTGGGGGTACCGGCTCAGAAAGACCAGTGGACACGACTGGGCTGCGTGCCCGGAGGGACCAGCAGACGCGACTGGGATTGCCGGCTCGGAGGGACCAGCGGATGTATCACCCGGACGCGGCAGGACGAAGGACGGACTCACCACTCCCCCACGCGACGGGATAGACACGGACGAGCCGGAGCGAATGAGGTCGCGAGGAAACAAGTCCTCGAAGAATAGGGCATCCCGGGACTTGACGATGTAGTGCCGAGAGGGATCCCAGAAGCGCCAGGCCTTGGACTGACGAGAGACACCAAGGAAGGTGCAGGGCTGTCCGCAGGGGGCGGGTTTGCCGCCCTGCTGCGGGGCGGGCAGCCACACAATGGCCACATAGCCCCAGACGTGAGCCGGGCGGAGGTAAGCTCGCTGACCGCACCAATGCTAGAACGGCATGGACTGGCGGGGAAGGGGACCGTAGGGAATCCGGTTCCAGACCCAAGTCATGTAGGCCATGGCTTCAAAATAGAAGCCATCGGAGAGACCGGACTCGACCCGCATGGTGCGGACGGCGTCGGCTATGGTACGGTTCCACCGTTCGGACACACTGTTCTAGGCGGGCGTGTAGGGCGGGGATGTCTCATGGTGGATCCCGCGGGAGGCGAGAAAGGTCGTGGCCTCACCCATGTACTCACCACCGCGATCGGAGCGAAAGCAGCGAAGAGAGCGGCCACACTCGCGCTCTGCGAGGACAAGCCAGTCTTGGATGGCTCGGGCAACATCGCTCTTCTGCCGAAGGCAGAAGACCCAGCGGTAGCGAGAATAGTCGTGAGTGAGTGTGAGGACATATCGGCCATGCTCGCCGACGGACTCGGTGGGGAGAGGGCCCATGACATCGGAATGGACAAGGTCGAGAGGGGCGAACGCATGGAGGAAGACAAAGAGTACGTGGACCGGTGCATATTCCCTTGAGTGCAATCAACGTACTCAGTGGGGCACGGGAGGGGGAAAGTCTCTGGGTCAAGCCCCTTGGCCGGCTGGGTGCGGAGCATGCTGTCTACGGCGGTAGAGTGGACGTGGCAGAGGCTGCGGTGCAAGAGACGAGTGTGCTGAGGAGAAAGCGTACTGGTGACAAACACATGGCCTGTGGCGGCTGACGGGGAGGAGACAGAAGGAGAGGAGGAGAGGTGAGGTACATGCCACAGGTTGCCACGGGCGGTGGCGTGTAGTACGATAAGACCAGACGGACGCAGCGACACAATGCCATCACCACTCGAGTGCACAACGTCCATGCTCATGCGGTCAAGGGCACTGACAGACAGGAGGCTGAGCTCGAAACCAGAGACGAAGAGGACATCGGTCAAAAAGACGTCACCGGAAGGACCACGAAAACGAACGACGCCAACACCACGGACAAGCAACACCTGTCCGGAGCCCGTCCGAACACCGGAGACATTGCCAACAGGACCGAGCATACTAAAGGCCTCACGAGAGGCCGTCGTGTGATTTGTGGCCCCTGAGTCGATGATCCAGGTCTCGGTAGGGTCCTGGACCGGGGTCGCTAGATCGCTAACGGTCACATGGCAGCAAGCAAGGGACGCGGACGCGGTGGAAGGAGACGCAAACTGAGACTGCCAATCGTCAAGCCATGCAACGTCGTCATGGGTAGGGGTAGCGGAAGCCATGGGAGACAACGAGACAAAGGAGGAAACGGGACTCGACCGTAGGTCAGTCTCAGTCATGCAGGGTTGGGCAGGAGAGCAGGAAGTGATGCAACTCGCACTTCCCTGGGGAGGAGGACGAGGTAGGCCGAGGCGGAGCGCGATGAACTGCTCCAGCTGACGCTCACGGGAGGACGACCCAGGAGTGTAGACAGAGTGCGGGGTGATGGCGCCGGAGCCCGGGTAAAAGGAGGACAGTGCCGGCACCGACTGCTGTGGCGCTGGTGTCGGCTAGACGGGCGAAGCAACCGGAGTGGTGGAGCTGTTGGATGAGGCCGAAGTGTTAGAATTGGCGACAGCTACGGCAGAAGAGGCGAGACGACGCTCCCGTTGGCAACGCATGGTGGCAATGATGCGCGCCTCATCCGTTGGTAGAGGGCACGTGTACCACCCGTGCCCGGGCTGGCCACAGTTGTGGCAGACCGAGCCTCCACCGCTGGACCCGGTCGACGGTCGCTGCTGTTGTTGTTGTTGACCATTGCCTTTCTTGTTCTGACGCTTCTTCTTCCCCGACGACAATGAGGTAGCTGCGATGGGGGAGGCGACGGCCACGGAGGTGACGGCAGGGGAGGCGAGAGCCTCCGTGTGCTGGAGGCGGGACTCCAGACGAGCTTCCTCAATTCGGAGGAAGAGCTCGTATGCCCAGGGCATGAGGGTGCCCTGGGCCGCCATGGTGGAGAGGACGTCGTGAGAGTAATGGACGAAGACGTCTACGTACGCGACGGTGGCACCGCGCTTGATGGTGAGGAGGGCGGCCAGAGGAGGTGGGGCAGAGGTCTCGAGGCGACGAAGGATGTCCTCCGCCCGCTGCCAGTAGGAGGTGACTGTCTCGGTCTCCCCCACGTGCAGGCAGTTGAATTCCCGCAGCAGGTGGCTGGTCTCAGCCTCGCTAGACCGGCGATGGGGACGAGTAAGGACGTGCCACGCGGCTGC
Organism: Penium margaritaceum; assembly: GCA_023375785.1. Lineage (NCBI taxonomy): Eukaryota > Viridiplantae > Streptophyta > Zygnematophyceae > Desmidiales > Peniaceae > Penium > Penium margaritaceum. The sequence continues at coordinate 38,863 of SZWC01016505.1, read as the reverse complement.
AGGGTCTGGGGTGGCGCCAGCGGTGAAGCCGCCTAAGAAGGGCTCGAGGGCGAGGCGGGAAGCCGGAGTGGCGACAGGGACTAGAGCGCGGACGGCACGACCAGCGTCATATAACTGGTCGGCCAGGGTGGCGTCATACGGTAGGGTGTAGTATGCCCACAGGCCCTCACCCTGCGCCCAGGTCTTAAAGCTGAGCTGCCAGCTCCGGAACAGCTCGTCGGCCTGAAGCGACGGCGGCGGCATCTCAAAGTCCTTTTGCTTGCGGTCGGCACCCAGAGTGGGGCCAAGGACGGAGGTCACTGTCTGCCACTGGCGCTGAGTCTGCTACAGCGCCAGGTAGTGCATGGCAGCAGACACAGCCGGGCTGGCGTGCCCTGGAGGGGTGAAGGATGGCGGTGCATTGGCGACAGTCTGAGAGACCAACGGCTACAATGCCGCAAGCTGCTGCGTCAGGGTGGCGAGCTGTTGCTGAAGAGCAGCGAGGGGGTCAAGGTTTTCACCAACGACGCCAGAGGGCTGCTGCCGTTGCTGCTGTTGCTACTACTGTTGCTGCTTCTACTGCTACTGTTGCTACTGTTGCTGCCAGTAGCTGCTCGTTGTTGTTGCTGCTACAACTCGCTGCTGCTGCGGTTCGCTGCTGCGGCTGCTGTAGCTTGCTGTTGGTGCTGCACATTGCTGCTTGCTGCCGCTGCTACTTGGTGCTGCTGCGGGCTGTTGTTGCGGGCTGCTGCTACAGGCGGCTGCTGTTGCGAGCTGCTGCTGCGGGCTGTTGCTATGGCGGGCTGCTGCGAGCTGCTGCTTCTGCCTGCTGCTGCTGCTGCTGCACGCAGCTGCTGCTGGCTACTGCTGCACACAGCTACTGCTGGCTGCTACTGCCACTGCTCGCTTCCGTTGCCTGCGGCTGCCACTGCTATAGACCGCTGCTGCTCCGTGCTGGTACCACTCACTGCACCTGGGTCACGTTGCAGCATGCGTCGTCGCCTGCAGGTGTCGGACGCGGCCTGCTGCTCACCTCCTCGCGTCACGCGTGGGGGTCAGCGCTGTCGAAAAACTTTGGCAACATTTCCCCTTGCCCGGTGGCCGTGGGAAAAAGTCTGACGCCGCCATCAGGCGGGTCAATGCTGCCGGAAAAAATCCGGCAGCATTTCCCCTGCACTGGTGCGTATGGGGGTCCGCCGGTGTTGTCTGGCACCTGTACGCCAGTCTTCTGCTGCTGCTGCTACGCTCTGGCTCTGATACCAAGCCGGAAAACCTAGGCAACAGGTTGGGGCAGCGGCGTTATTGATGCAGCGTGCGGGCTTCCACGCTCGTTTCTTAAGTTTGTTGCCCCCTCAGTCTGCTGCTCTAGAGTCTGGAAGCTCTGGGTTTGTTACTAAAAAATGCGCGTGCCAGTGTTAGCGCTAGAAAGCAGCTGAAAACTGAAAGTGACTGATTAGGAATGAAAAATGAGCAACAATGGGAGACCCCTCCAAGTTCTAGCTTCCCCCCACTAGTGTAGAACTTGTTACTCAGCTAACCAGCCAATCATAAAATAGTCCTAGACCTATTTTCTGGCAGGCAGGGTTTTCTCGGTGAGCCCTGCCAGACGCCCGACAGCCCAAAACCCGGATGTCGTCCGTTTTGCCTGAAAACTGGACCATACTATAATACCGACGCTGCGATCGCAGTCGTGCGGTCAGAATCAGCTAGAAAAATAGCAGCAAGGAGTTATGGCTGCCCGAACCCATGCAGTGCCTACGACCGTCAGCGATGCCAAACAGGGCCATACAGCAGGAGACCTGGACCCTAGGCACCGCATGATGCAGACGCAATGCCACAACCAGACACGACGCTAGGTGCACGCAGACAGCATCTGCAGTGGCAGTGACCGCCGGCGGCCCGACCGCCGAGGAGGCCTGCTGATGGAGCTGAGCGCATTGCCAGAGGGAGGAGGCTCCAACGAAAGGTGAGTGGGCCTCAGCGTGCATCGGCTCCACCGAACAACACTCCAACGGCGTCAAGTCTCGCCGTCAGTCATCTGCACGCCAATGTACACAAGCCAGGAGGACACAACAGAGTACAATGAGAGATGGAGGAAAACCAACAGCATGTACTTCTACAAATGTATTCCCCCATTTTGACACGCAGGATTATCACTAGGCTAAGGCTCGTCATGAGGCTGACGCTGATGCTCTAGCCACGACTTGGTGACTTGATGGTGTCATCACCACTGTGTGCTCCATGCTGCGTCACGGTTTGCACCAGAGAGCCTCAGTGGAGATTAATCACCTGCAGTGGTATGGTGGTGTGTGTGTGCACGGAGACAAGAGGGCACTTGGGTGTCACAACCATAACCAACATGTTGTGCTTTGTCCCGCTCCTGTACAGTTTACTGTGACCACTTGGCCGTGTCCATACTCGTGCAGATCCCTGAGGCAGGCGGCCCTGGTCACACCGGCGCGACGACAGGCGGCGGACTACCCGCTTGGAGCTGACCGACCACTGTTCCAGAGCCCCAGATGCTACCGGGACTCTTTGCTGTGTCTTCTACGTCTTGCAGGCGTCTTTCGGCGGACTGGCCATGAGGCCTATTTGCATGTTTTTGCATTGTATGCTCACCGTCAGTCAATGGATGCATGCATGTGACCAGTCGTTGCGTCCGTCTTTTGATTCTGCACGTCTAGGTTCAGACGGCGTAGGATTCTGACATGTGTGCGCAGAGTTACGGCCAAAACAGTGGTTTTGGGCCGGTTTTAGGACAGCTCTTGGACCGCCGCGTGCGACACCCGCCGTGCGCCGCGGCAGGTATACATGCCTTGGACCTGTCATTTGTCATTTCTCTCTGCATATTTCAACATTTGCAGCTTCTGACACTTGTGTTTGTGTCCCTAGCCGACCCCTTGCTCTTCTCACCTCCACCTGTGTGTGCTAGTGAGTTAGCTAGCTGGCTTGTACTGCCACGCTAGCGACAGCAGTGCTAGGAGCTGTCTTTCTTGATATCAGAGCAGCGAGCCAGTGCTCGCACAGCTGCGCAGCAGAGACGCAGCCACCGCCGCAGCCGTTGCCTCGAGGAGCAGCAGCAGCAGCGCCCCCTCTCTCGGCGAAAGGTCCTGGGAGGACCCACCACCGTTCCTACCATTTTTTAAGATCTCCGCGACGAGTTTTTATAGCTCCGCGGCGACTGTTCCGCGGTAGCAGCATCTACTCCGCGCTGCTCCGCGGCTCAGCGGACGCGGCAGTTCCGCGATCGCAGCGGAACGCGCCGAGAGTGCCGCGGATCCACCGCGATTGAACTCACCGTTCCAAATCCGCCACTCAGCGGTGGCAGTGCGGCTGCTCTCCGCGGTGGATCCGCGCCTGCTCGAACTACTCCGCGGCGTTTCTTCGGAACACACCACCCGTTACGAGTCTGCGGCAGCTCCGCGGTAACTCCACGTTCGATATACGCGAAGACCCCGCTGCCGTCGCGGAACACAACTGCGGGGGTGCCTCCGCATCCCGCGGTACTCCGACGCGTTCCGCGTCAACTCGATTGCGGTGGCATACGTCTCTCACGTCGACTCCGCGCCGACGTGACTTACGCAGCCGCGCTCAGCCCAACCCACTCCGCGATCATCCGCGGTGAACTTTAGCAGTGAAGTGCACCGGGGAGGGGGTCCGCGGAGGAGTTCCGCGGAGAGGGTCCGCGGAGGGGCTCTGCGGAGGCGAGTTGCCGCGGTAAGGTGTGCCGTAACAACACAAAAAAAAAGGAAAGAAAAAAAAAAGAAGGGCGGCGACATGAGTTCGCCCGACGACAAGGACAAGGGACCAGGTGATCCCTCCTCTTCTTCAGGGGTATTGAGCCCTCACTCGCAGGCCATTGCGGACCTGCGCAGCCAGCAGGAGGAGATGCGTCGTCTGCATCGAGAACAGACTGACGCAATCCGCACGCTGACTGAGCTCCTGCGTGCTCAGTCCACGGCTCCTTCACGGATTTCTGAGGGAGCTGCCGGCGTTGCGGCCTCCACCCAGCACTCGGCCTAGGTGCCCGTGACAGGTGCTCCGCCTGCTTCACCTCCTGGTGTGGTTTCTCCACCACCTGTGGACCTCCTTGATGACGAGCCATTCATGCTAGGCTTCGAGGATGACTCCCAGGAGCGGGAGATTCGTCTTCTACAGGAGCGCCTCCGTCAGCTGCAGACGGGTATCCGACCTCCACCCGTGTCCCCGATACGATCGTCACCTGACTTCCCCGGTGATCACCCCCTTCCAGGAGTTTTCCCCGTCTCTCGCCCTCCTCAGCCTGCGGTTGCTCTCCCCACGGAGCGGCAGCCAAAGGACTTTGAGGCACCACCTCCACGGTACATCAGCGAGGATGGATTTGACTGTTGGGAGATCCTGTTTCAGGTGTGGGCCACTTCCAAGGGAGTGTGGCCTTACTACCACAGCCCATACCAGTCTACAGATCCAGCACAGGTGCTGACAGCAGCCCGGGCCATGCGAGGACTTCTCTATGCCATGCCACGCGAGACCGTCGTCGACTTCCGCCCCTTCCTCGGCGAGGCCGGCACAGGCACCGGACCTGATCCACGTGGAGGCTGGGATCTGGCATTGTCCCTACTGGCCGCAGAGACGCACGCCACGCGTGCGTCACACATTCGTACTTTCCACTCGCTCCGTCAGGGACCAGCGGAGCCTGCGGCGGATTACTGGCGACGCGCCATCCGTATTTACACGCGTATGGGGACCTCAGGGGGCACACAGCTGTGGGCACTTCGGACGATCATGCTCGGAGTTTGCCTGGAGTACACCGACATCTTCACACGGTACAGCGACGCTTCTCTCGAGCCCTTCTCAGCCACCCTGCAGCTGCTCCCTTGGGCGCATCAGCTTTTCCTCCAGGTGACGTCGGCCCGCGAGGCAGCAGTAGCACATCAGGAGACCTCCCTCGCTGCAGCAGTCCTCGCCTCACCACCATCTTCCCTCCTGCAGTCACCCTCATCTACCTCCATCACGACCTCATCTTCCTCCTCCTCTTCGACCCCGTCTACACCCACGCAGACGCAGGGTATTGCAGCAGCTGCCCAGGGGAAGAAGAAGAATAGGAAGCGCGGATCGGGCCAACAGCAGTCGTCATCCAGTGGTAGCAGTGGCCGTTCCGTGCACTGCTACAACTGTGGAGGTGCCCATCGCTACACCGAGTGCCAGCAGCCGCTTGACTGGGAGCGCATCACTCGTGGACTTCAGGCTGTCCATGCTGCCCGCACCGCGTTTGGCACGTCGCCCGCACACTCCTCTGGACGTGTGGCGACCACGACTGTAGCTGTTCCTGCATCCTCACAAGCGAGCAGCAGTGATCCAGACCCACGTGACCGCACCATCGCCGAGCTTCGTCATCTTCTGGCGCTTCGCTTTCAGGGAGGTGCGAGTGTGTTGTCATCATCGAGTGGGTCACAGACTGCTTGTTTGTCCGTCCTCGTGACTCGTGATGACACGTGTGGGGGAGCACAGTCCGCATGTGATAATGTTGGGCCTGACTGCACTGACTGGATTCATGAGTCTCACCTTCGTGATGTACGTCGTTCCTTTCCCGTGACGACTCAGCGTCCCTCTGATGCCGAGTGTTCCGTTGCTCGTTGTACAGTGACGTCCACTAGTCGTGACTCCGGTGGCACTTGGATCATCGATTCCGGTGCCACCCACCACATGACGTGTCGTCGTAGTGACTTTGTGGTACTTGGTCTTGTCACGACTGTCCGTTCTGTTTGTACAGGCTCTGGTCAGTCCTTACCGGTCCACGGTGTTGGGGTTGTTTGCTTTTCTGGTCCGTCTGGCCCCCTGTATCTCTCTGACGTGCTGTTTGTGCCTGAGCTTGAGCTCAGTTTGCTGTCTGTGCGTGCCTGCACTCTGATGGGTCTCTCCGTTGAGCATACCGCTGATTCAGCGACTGTGACTGCTCTTGACACCCGTAGTATTGTCCCGCGTGCTTCAGTCGTAGATGATTTGTACCGCATTGCTCGGCCATCCTCCCCTTGCTCTCCCCCTTCCTCTGGTCGTGTTTTTGTCACTGGTGTTCTATCCCCAGAACACCAGAGGTTGCTTCACCAACGTTTGTATCACGTGGGCTCTGACACTGTGTCAAAGCTCATACCGACACGGCCCGCTCTTGGCCTTGACGTGGCTTCTTTCGAGAAGCCACCCAAGACGGACTGCCTTTTTTGCGCTCAGGGAAAGATGCGCCGGTGCACTTATCCTGATTCGCGTTCCCGAGCGCTGAGGCCCCTCAAGTTGGTCCACTCGGACCTGCTCGGTCCTCTCCCGGTCGAGTCCCTACACGAGAGGGCCCGGTATGTTCTGACGCTGACTGATGACTTCACCCGGATGCGGTGGGTCTACAGTCTGCGTCAGAAGAGCGATGCCGCCCTTGCTGTTCGGCTCTGGCTCGTGATGGCTGAGCGTCAGTCTCGCCACACGCTACATACCTTTTGCTCGGATCGCGGCGGCGAGTTTCTCGGTGAGATGGACTCCTTCTTTGCTGAGCACGGCATTTTTCACCAGGTCTCCGCTCCTGCTACCCCACAGCAGAACGGTGTATCTGAGCGCTGGAACCGCACCATGGAGGATGCGGTCAGCGCCATGCGGTGTGAGTGCGGTCTCCCGGAGTCCTTCGCCTTCGAGGGCTTCGCCTACATGACTTGGGTCTGGAACCGCCTCCCGCATGGTCCGCTTCCGGATCATGTTACACCGTACGAGCTCTGGTTTGGCCACCGTGCTGATCTTCGTCTCGCACGCGTCTGGGGTTCCCTGGCCTCCGTGTGGTACACCGAGGACCAGCAGGGGTCCAAGGTCTCCCCTCGGGGTCGCCTGTGTGCCTTCATCGGCATCTCCCCGCGGTCGAAGGCCTGGCGCTTTTGGGACCCCACTCGCCGTCGTGTCATTGAGTCCCGTGACGCGCTGTTTTTT
>SZWC01016504.1:6010-16415 GCA_023375785.1 Penium margaritaceum | reverse complement strand
CCCTCCCCGCGCCCTCCTGTTCCGCTCCATGCTACCTGTATGCCGAATACGGAGTTGGCGGACAGCAGAGTGGACGTCACCATCGGAACCAGCGTGGTCGACTTTGGGGGGGTCAAATTCTTGGCCGCCCCTGGCTGAACTAAAACGTTTTTAGTGCAGACTTGAAATTTAAAACTCAGATCGCCGATTTGAGGAAAAGACGATTTCATCAGCAGTTTGGTTCAGAGGTTGGACGATTTTTTGGTCATAGACCACGACGACCACTGCTGCATGAAGTTAGGTGTACGAATGCGCTGACCATTACTTCTGCTGTATGCATGTCAACGATGTCTCATGCATGTCAACGATGTCGCATGAAATGCATGTCAACGATGTGGCATGAAATGCATGTCAACGGTGTCGCATGACATGCATGTCAACGATGTCGCATGACATGCATGTCAACGGTGTCGCATGACATGCATGTCAACGATGTCGCATGACATACATGTCAACGATGTCACATGACATGCATGTCAACGATGTCGCATGACATGCATGTCAATGGTGTCGTATGCCATGCAGGTTCTTGGAGATTTGGAGGGGAGCAGTCCCATCTACTCCAAAGGAGTTCAGTTTGTGGTGGGAGGTGAGTGAGCGTGCGCATGAGTTTGTGGTGAGAGGTGAGTGAGCGTGCGCATGAGTTTGTGGTGAGAGGTGAGTGAGCGTGCGCACGAGTGAATATTGTTTTGTTCCACGAGTTCCACAGCTTCTCCAACGGATAAAGTACTCTTGAACGCCATACAAAGCGTTTAACTTTTCTGATCCTCCATGAGTTCCACAGCTGCTCAACTTCTTTGGCTTTATGCTAGTCCAGGGGGCATGGCATGGCACGGAATGGCATGGGATGGCATGGCCTGGCACGGCATGGCCTGGCATGGCATGTCATGCCATGGCATGGCATATCATGCCATGCCATGGCATGGCATGGCATATTATGGCACGGCATGACAAAAGCTCCTGCTCTTTTTCCCTTCAGTACGTCTCAAATCTGCTCGTGCCCAAGCACGAGCAGGCACTCCCCAACTCTCTTTGGCCGCCAGAGTTTCCCTTGGTCCCTGACCCAAGGGAAATTTTTGCAAATACGTGGCGACTTGTGCTTGCCACAACATGATGGGCATTGTCATGGGTGCAAGCTTTACCGTTTGTGGGCCGAAATATCTGTCTGTGCAAATCTCTTCTTGCGCTTCCAATGAACCTTCTTGATCCTGCGCCATCGTCATCTCGTGTCTTTTTTTTCTTTTTATTTTCTTTTTTTTTTTGTTTTGTTTTTCTTTCTTTTTTCTTGGTCTCCGGCCAAGACCACTCGTTTTCTGCACGTCTCTAAGTTGGCAGTCCTTTTGTATTCCTTTCGCTTTCTGTTTCTTCTCTCTTCCCTTTCCGTGCTCTCCAGGCCCGCTCGTGCACACCCTCCACACCACAATTCTGGACCTCCCTCGCTCTCGTGCAACCATCCAATCGGGCAATCCGATGTCGCCGGATGGCATGCGCACCTACCACCTGCTTGCCGATGAAAGGGGGCGATCGTGAAAAACCACTTTGCGACTTGCCTACACCAAAGATGCTCGGAACTTGTGCACTTATTCAATTCGTTCTTTTCTCTCGTTTTTTCTTTCTTTCTACTTTCTGGACATTTTGCATGATGTGCGGAAACCTGAGCAGCACTTTCCAACAGCAGATATGTTAAGTTTTTGCGCAGCAAAAAGAGAACAAAAAAATGCAGTGATCAATTCTTTCCTCTGGTTTCTTTGCACAACTTTTCGAACAAAAGATAGTGCGGGCAACACATGCCACTGTGTCGTCCGTACATGCAAGTGTGTACACTGTGCTTTTTTTGTGAGAAGGGGTTTTTTTTTTTTCCCACATTTGAAGGAAAGGAGTACACGAACTCTTGGACACACCGGGTTCACATTTCCTGAATGATTTCAGAATCGTAAGTGGCAAAAGTAACCCACTCCCTTAAGCCTTGGACTTGGAGGAGGTGGAAGGATTCAGGCGCTGAGCACGGCCTTCAGTGATACAAAATCTGCCATTGCATTGGAAACAAACGTGTGAGGGCGTAAGCCAAGAATCTAACAAGTCACCAAATTTGAGGAATCTAGTTCTTCTCGACAACAGAAAAGTGTGGTCTCTCTCGAGCAGACAGCCCTTTCACATTTCCTGAACGATTTTACTCCCTTAAGCGTCGGACTTAGAGGAGGTGGAAGGATTCAGGCGCTCATCACGGCCTGCCACTGCCATCGGTTCAGAGGAAAATGTGTGAGGCCTTAGGCCAATAATTTTATAAGCCGCCACATTTGAGGCGGCATCTGATTCGTCGCGCTCTAAACTCTGGCGGGAAGTCTTGGAGGCTCCTTCTCGACCACCGAAAAGTGTGGTCTCTCCCAAGCCGGCAGCCTGTTCTGTCCATTCCTCTTTCCCTTTCTCACGGCATCTATGAAGAATGCAATCTTTGAGGGACTTCCCCGTCAGGAATTTGAATTTTGTCCAAGCAAGCTCTGAGCTGCGAGGATTCTTTTAAAACTCGGGCAACCTTGGTCCCTAACAAAACCTTTTATAGAGCGCCTGCGAGACGAAGGCGAAAGATTGCACTCGGAGGGAAAAAAACAAAGGCTTCCACTTCCATCTGTGCACCTCAAGCCGCGGGGACTGGCCAGTCCCCATGGCTTAAAGTCCCCTCCACCTTCCTCTGTAGCTCCTCAAACATGATCCGCTTGTGGCCCACATGCTTGGAAGCCTTGGACAAATTCTTTCTAAATGAAATCCTTGCTTGGAAAAAACAATATTCGCAACTTATGCGACTGGCACTGAAGCCTAGCTTCCACTTGCCCAAACAATAAAGCTTAAACCCTAAAAAGAAAAGAGGCACTTTGGCTTCCTGAGCTATGAGCCCTTAACCCCTAAACGCCGTGTTTTGGCTCCCTGAATGATGAGGCCTAGAACCGCGGCTTCCGTTTCCTGCCCGTGTACTTGGTGTCCCGGGGAGTGGCCAGTCCCCTCTTCCTCCTCTGCTCCTTCTTCTTCATGATCCACGTGCGGCTCTTCCCCTTACCCTTCCCTCCCTCCACCTTCCTCTTCTTCCGAGGCCTTTCCCTGTCCGCATACTCCACACCCTTCCTCTCATCTTCCTCCGACCCAGAGCCGTCATCATCACTCCCCTCTTCCTCTCCATCATTGTCCTCACTCTCACTCTCGTCCATCCCATCTTCCCCCTTGGCTTTGGGGAGGGCATGTGCCACCGTCCCCGGCGGGCCAGCCATGAGGCAGAGAAAGTATTTTTTTGCCCTCGTGCTGTGTGGGTAGTCCACCACCACTCCCCCGGAGAAACCCACACGCATCGCCGCTGATGTCATCATCTCCAGCTGCTTGGGGCCATTGGGGTAGATCTGAGGAACAAGCCCACGAGCAGGAACGAAAGAAAAGGAGAGAAAAATCATAAAGAGGAGAAAGAGAGCGCAGAAAAATGGCGAGATACGTTCAATGGCAGTTAAACAGGCAGAGTGAAGATAAAAAAATACTTTTTCTATCAGTGCCAACCAGGTGTTCTATGAAGGTGGTCCACGACCCCCCTCCCCCCCTTTCCCCGCCAGAAAAGCTGTCATGCAGTGTGGTGCGCTACAGTGCGATGCAATACAGTGCAATTCCTTGCGGTGCAGCGAGGTGAGCCTCTCCTAACCTTACCTGGTGAGGTGAGGTGCGGTGAGGTGAGGTGAGGTGGGGTGGGGCGGGGCGGGGCGGGGCGAGGAGAGGAGAGGAGAGGAGAGGAGAGGCAAGGCAAGGCAACGAAGGCGAGGCGAGGCGAGTAGGGCTATTACTTCGATTTTCAATTCGAGTTGAAAAAATCGACTCGAATCGGAAATCGCGAGAATCGATCTCGGAAAAAATCGAAATCGGTAGAATCATCTTTAGCAATTAAATCGACGATCCAATTTCGAGTTACCGAGACTGTCCGAATTCGATCCGTATTCGATTTGCTCATTCGATTCATGCGATTTTTCGAAATCGAATCGATTTGTCCATTAATTGGCAAAATGAGCACATCGCGCGGAGTTTGCGATCCTAGTCAATGGCGAACGCTGAACCTAGTCGACGGCCAAACGCTCCCTTGAAGAAAACTCATATGTCTATCCGTTCAGTCGTTCGATTCCATGCGAGCCTCGAAGGGATCGAATGCAGCGCCACGTGACTCGAATTGGGCGCGACTGCCGCACGTCCAGCCCTGCGCTGCCCTCCCTGCCCTGCGGGACAATCAGTCCAACGAGTCTTTTTTTCCATCCCGTTCGAAGACGTTGGCCAGCCGGTCCTTTCCAGCGTTTGCGGGTTTTGCGTTTATTGCCTTGCAAACTCCGACATTCCAATGCTGAAACATTTTTTGCTAGCTTCGCATTGTCCCGCGTAGACAACTTTTCTTAGTTGTCGCTCTGAGCGTATTTCTATTGGCGGTTCCTTTTCGATGGTCGATGACCATGGCACTTGGTGCCATGGTCATCGATGATTGCACATGCGCATGCCTTGTATTTTCACTTTTTTCTGCAATTCGATCATCGCAAACCCCGCAACATCTACAGTTTGGGTATTGGTGCGAAGCAGTCTACCGATGCAGGTTGTGACGATGGACGAGGAGTAACATCATGCTTTCACATCGCGCCTCGGTTCGGCCCACATGCTTGTCAAGTCTCTCTTCGTGTTATCAATGTTCGAGCCGCATGTTTTCGCGGCACGGGGTTTCCAGCCTTGGCCCCCTATATCGCCCCTCACGAGCGCTGTCACTCAGAGTTCGCGCACACAGCCCTCACTATCCAGCCACCATGGACCCCTCTCGTCCAACTGCTTCCGGCAAGGGCAAGGACAACCTTGCCCATTTGCAGGCCATTCTCGACGCGCCTGGTTCTTCTAGCATGCATCTCTCCGCGGGATTAAACAGGTTTAGACGTTTTGCAAAACGTCTAAACCTGTTTAACTTTTAGACGTTTTGCAAAACGACTAAACCTGTTTAATTTTTAGACGTTTTGCAAAACGTCCAAACCTGTCGACGCGCCTGGTTCTTCTACCACGCATCGCTCCGCGGCGATCCGTGCCCAGCGGCGCATGCGAGAGAAGCTCTCCACCTCCCGCAAGGACCATGTCGGCTTCGACTCTGACGATGAAGACTGGGAGGCTGAGCCAGCCGAGCTGGTCGACCAGATGGACCAAGACGAGGACGACGACGCGGCGCTTGACGTCGTCCCATCGGATCCTGAGTCAGAGTACTCCGTTCGCCGCAAGACGAAGAGGACAAAGAAGACTTGTACGGCGAAGGGACGTGGGAGTGCCTCCCACGCCCCTGCACTGACTTCACCACCCGCGACTCCATCCCCAACGAACGGCCTTGCAGGCACTCCGCCACCCGCCACGGTCACTGCAGCAGCCCCTTCCACGGTGACCACCACAACCCCGCCTCCGGCGAATGCAACCCCCACTCAAGCTCCCGCAACCACCCCTCCGGCTGCCCCAGTCCTTGTCTCTAGTGGACCGTCCAACGCGCTGTCCGTGATCACCACGGTGCAGCCTGCTGTCGCTGCTCCAAGTGAGGCGGTGGCTGTCGGCGGCTCGGCTCCTGATGGCAAGAAGGCGTACAAGACGCGCTCGCCTGTCCACCAAGTTTTTGTGGAGAGCGCGCCCGGCCACCGCAAGTGCACGCTATGCGACGTGGAGTACAAGTGTTCTGGTTGGCAGACGTCCACCATGGCCAACCATGTCGCCGCAAAGCACCCAGAAAAGTACAACGAGCTGTTTCCAGGAGGGCGCCTTGCTAACCAAATCCAGATTGCCGACATCCGTCGTCTTGCAGCCACCCAGAAAAGTACAACGATAGTTTCCCCGTGCCGCATCCTTCCGCACTAGTCCTCGTTGACCCTCACAGGTGTATGGCGTCGCGTTGCTAATTGTGTGAGCCACTTCACCGCAGGTACACAAACAACCACATGAGGAGGGACATGGTGGAACTGTTCTCCGCGGCCTACATCCCTTTCACCGTCATGGACCTACCTGAGTTTCGGCGCTGGGTCAACGGCATGCGCCCTGACCTGCGAGCGCCAGTGCGGCAGACCGTGAGCACCGACATGGACGAAGTGTACCACCAGGCGAAGGAGGTGATCAGGGCTCACCTTGCCCTTGTTAGGGGCAAGGTGGCCTTCACAACTGACGGCTGGACAGCTCCAAATCTGGAGCATTACATGGCGCTCAACGCCCACTGGCTCGACGAAAGGTGGAAGCTGCACGCCCTCACGCTGGACATGAAGCACGTGCCGGGTTCCCAGTCAGCTGAGGCCATCAGCGACGCGCTCACTGACTCAATCTGGAATGACTGGGGCCTTGGCAACAAAGTGGCTGGCTTCACGCTCGACAACGCATCCGCGAACAAGGCTGCGATGCGCCGCCTTGCCATGCTCAAGCCAGCCGATTTCAACAACATGATGTGGTTTAATTCTATGCTGACCTCGATCTTCGACTACCTGCAGGTGGTCGAAGATCGGCGGTCGTCGACCTGATCGACGTCTTGGTCGACCGATCACCCCCTCCCCCAACACTTAGCCGCTGGCGGAAAAAAAAAAAACTCCTCTAGAGGGACGCACGAAGCCCGCGTCTACCCAGGCCCCGGGGGGGAGGGGAGGGGGGGCGGGACCCTTGTTCGCAGAACGCAAAACAGCCCTCCCCAACCCCCCACCCGTTGGTTCACGACGCAAACTGGCGATTTGGGGCGGGCGGGGGGAGGACTCTTCATGCCGTTGGCGGTTGGCCGTCGACGGTGTTACGGAGATCTTTTGACGCGCAGGCGGTATTGCTTGCGCGTCAAGAGGTGCAGTGCAGGCGGATAGACGCGCAGGACTGCCTGCGCGTCTGAACTGACGCGCAGGCAATCGCACGTCAACCGGTGCGCAAGACTGCGAGCGCGTTCTTTTTTTTTTTTGGTCCCTCGGTCCTGATCAGTACTGCACGCGCCCCCTTGTTTTTTTTTCCTAGTTCGGGGTTGGGTGGGGGAGCACACCCAGACAGCCTGAGTAGTGAACCCGGATTACAAGAGGGGACCATTAAACATGGATGGGGATTTCATGACTTGAAGATGGATAAAAGTGAAAATTAAGGGTACGAATGGATAGAAAATGGATGAAAGTAGGAGGTTGCCGAGTTTCAGCCCATTCTGAGCTCGTCTTGTCTACCTCGACCCTCGACCTTCGATCACTTGCCCTAAGAGGTAGAGGTCGACCTTCGACCTCGACCTTCGATCACTTAGTAGGGTGGTCAGCATAGGTTTAATTGCTTTTGCCACTGTGTGAATCTCGGTGTGCAAGCATTCTTGGCTGTGCCTGAGGTGGCTGCGGTTGTTGACAAGGGACGGGCTCTTGCAGTTCACGTGCGCGGCTCGCGTGACCGTCGTCGGAGGTGGAGGGAGCTGAAAGGATCCAAGACCCTCGGGCTCCTCAACGACTGCCCCACGCGCTGAGGGAGTACCTACCACATGCTCCACGCCCTTGTGAAGGACAAGGCGGTGGGGGTGCGGTTCCTGGAGGATCATCCCGCACCCGCAAGGGAGGCGGAGCGCGGCAGGTGGCAGCTGACGGGAGCAGAGTGGGACATGCTGGGCCATGTCGTCCAGGCCTTGGAAGCCTTCACGGAGATCCAGCGCTAGGCAGAGGGCGATAACTACGTTACACTCAGCTGCAGTACGCCCTGGTACAACCAGCTCATGGACACATGCACCGTCCTTTCCACCGGGCCGCTCGGCCATGCCATGGATGTGGTGCGAGACAAGATGGCCAGGTACTGCGGGGAGACCAGCGACATGTGCACTGTGGCGACAGTGCTGGATCCCCGCTTCAATTTCAGGTACTATGCCAATGACTCCTCCCCTGGTGCAGTGCGCGTTGAGACGGTGAAGGCGAAGGTGCGCACGCTTCTCCGCCCCTACCTGGCCAGGGTGCCCAGTGGAACAACTGCAAGCTCAGCAGCACCAAGCCCCGCCCCATCCGTGGACGGCACAGGACGCAGCAGCCTCCTTGCAGCACTGGAATGGCGGACGCACACGGTGCGCCGAGTGGAAGGTGATGAGCTCGACGCATGGGAGAACGAGCCGTCCATTGGCATGTTTGACGACCCCTTAGCGTTGTGGCGCCGCGTGGAGGACAGGTATCCATGCCTGGCTCTCGCGGCGCGAGACTACCTCTGCATCCCAGCCAGCAGCGCTTCCTCGGAGCGCGTCTTCTCTCAGGCTGGGAACATTATGTCTAAGCGCCGCCATGGCCTGGACAAGGACACGATGACGTCCCTTGTCTGCTTGCGCGCTTGGCGCAGCAAGCTGAGGGAGCTTGGATTCCTAACCGCTTTGCAAAGAGTTTTAGAAAAAAACAATCCTGACGATGACGTCCCTTGTCTGCTTGCGCGCTTGGCGCAGCAAGCTGAGGGAGCTTGGATTCCGGCCAAGGTTTGGTCCCATTCGTGATCCAGCAGCTGCAGCAGCACCTGCTTTCATAGCAGCTGACCTGGAAGCTGCGGTGCAGGCCTTGAACGAGCAGGCTGACGCGCCAGGCTCTAACACTGGCACTACCGGTGACTCCACCACTGCTGCAGANGGACAGGTATCCATGCCTGGCTCTCGCGGCGCGAGACTACCTCTGCATCCCAGCCAGCAGCGCTTCCTCGGAGCGCGTCTTCTCTCAGGCTGGGAACATTATGTCTAAGCGCCGCCATGGCCTGGACGAGGACACGATGACGTCCCTTGTCTGCTTGCGCGCTTGGCGCAGCAAGCTGAGGGAGCTTGGATTCCGGCCAAGGTTTGGTCCCATTCGTGATCCAGCAGCTGCAGCAGCACCTGCTTTCATAGCAGCTGACCTGGAAGCTGCGGTGCAGGCCTTGAACGAGCAGGCTGACGCGCCAGGCTCTAACACTGGCACTACCGGTGACTCCACCACTGCTGCAGAGTAGTAGCTGATGGTGCTGCTGATGGTGGATTACAGCCCCTTGTGTGTACTGTCCGGGGACTGTCCTCCCCTTGTGTGTCCTGTCCGGGGACTGTCCTCCCCTTGTGTGTCCTCTCCGGGGACTGTCCTCCCCTTGTGTGTCCTGTCCGGGGACTATCCTCCCCTTGTGTGTCCTGTCCGGGGACTGTCCTCCCCTTGTGTGTCCTCTCCGGGGACTGTCCTCCCCTTGTGTGTCTTGAGAAGGCGTCATCCCATGTAATGCTTGCTCACCATATGAATTTCATGGCCACCCTCTGTCCCTTTCTGCGTGTGCACAATTAAGGTTGTTAACGATGAACTCGGGTCGAGGTTTTTACTCGAACTCGACTCGAACTCGAACCTCTGAGTCGAACTCGAACTCGCGAGTTCGGGTCGAGCTCAACTCGCCGAGTCCGAGTTCGAGACCGAGTTACCCTCTGGGGGGCCGAGTCGAGTTCAACTCGACTCGGGTTCGGCGAGTCCGAGTTCAAACTCGAACTCGAAACTCGAACTATAAATTGGAAGCCAAACAGGCTGAAACAGTTTACTCGTGGAACAGCAGTCGTTCCCCGTGCTTTTGATGTCATTTTTACACAAAAACATGAACCCACATGATACTTGAATGAACTCGAACTCGGAAACTAGAACCTCTTGTGGGACTCTTTTGACAGGCGTTTGCATGTTGTTGCTGCGTATTGCTGAGTTTGACAATTTCCACACGCTGTACACCGCTCCACGCGTCAGTTTGTACCCGCTTTCCACTTTTGGGCTGGGGCGAGTTCGAGTTCGAACTCGGTCGGCCAAACTCGACTCGGACTCGGAACCCAGTCCAAGTCCGAGTCCGAGTTCGAGTTCACCCATCTGTGGGCGAGTCGAGTCGAGTTCGACTCGAAGAGGGCGGTTCGAGTTCGAGTACGAACTCGAACTCGCGAGTTTTCCGAGTTCGAGTCGAGTTGGACTCGAGTTTACTCGGTTAACAACCTTATGCACAATGACATCAAGGTAGGAAGTGATCAGCAAGGAAGAACCCATGTAAATGAACTCAGCACTGGTGAAAAAGAGGAGAAGAAAACATGCATAGACTGTTAGTGTGCTTTGTTGAACAACGATTAAATCGAATTCACAGACCAATTCGCGAGTCGATCACGATTTGGGGGGGGGGCTCCTTGAAAACGATTTGATTTCTGATCGCATTGTCACGATCCGATCGATTTGAAGAAATCGAATGTGGCGATTCTAACGATTTTTTATTTGATTTAATTGAATCGAAATCGAATCAACAGCCCTAGAGGCGAGGCGAGGCGAGGCGAGGCGAAAAAGGCAAGGCGAGGCGAGGCGAGACAAGACGAGGCAAGGCAAGGCGAGGCGAGGCGAGGCGAGGCGAGGCGAGG
>SZWC01016503.1:50865-63106 GCA_023375785.1 Penium margaritaceum | reverse complement strand
GGTTCTCAGAATCCTTTGGGAACGCGAAACCAGAGAGCGCGCGAAGGCCCGATTCCCTGGAGGCTCGGAGCGCGAGGGGTGGGCGGCTCGTGAGCGGGTTGGCCGCGGATGACGCGACGCTGAGTCACCTCATGCTACTTCGACGAAAACGGCAGTGAATGCTGTGTCTGCCTGCTGTCCGTTCGCGCTCCGTTCGCACTCCGTTTGTATGACGATGACTGCGAGTATGTACATGGACCGACGCTGCGATGCGCTTCTGCCACACGTTCCTGCGCTGCTGTGCCCCTGACCTTAGACCTTCTGCGATACTCCCGACGAAAAAATGTTCCTAGAACGGCAACCGGGATTTCTTCCCGAGTCGCTCTGTAGATTACATCAACGCTGAGCCTTGATCCGTCCTGCGGACAACATCACGTGTGCCTCACAAATCCGTCTAAACACAACAGAGGCTCTCGCGCTACAGTCCCCTTTGAATCCTGGAAGATTTCACCGAGCCGCAGTCTCGGTTCCCGTTCCTTACCTACGCATGCCTGCGAAACTGCCTATGCAAGGGCCGCCGATGCATGTCTGACACAATTTGCTGCGTTCCTTCGCGCCCAACCTTTGATTTGACTTCGGACTGCTACTTAGCACGACGTCTAATAAGCTGTGTATTCGCTCAACCAGCTCTCGCTGACTGTAGGAGTGCTCGGCCGATTGTTTTTGGTGGATATCCTGGGAGTCCTTCACCCACGATTTCGATCGTCCTTTTTTCTCCCTTCGTTCTCCCCCTCCCTCTTGACTCTGCCTTCCCTTTCCAGACTTGTTTGGTCGAGCAAGTCAAGTCGTTCGTACGATGCCTATTCAGCCGGAAGCACAAGACTTGGTGGTACTGTCGACGACGGTACCACTGCCACTGCCACTGCCACTGCGTCGCATGCGTGGCGCCGACACTCCTCTTTCCCTGTCTAGGCCAATTCTTGTTGCGGCAAGTGCAAGTGCTTGCCGTGAACTTGTCCGGGGCCTGACGAATCATCAGCTGCGCTCATGGCTGCTTCGTATACATGCAATAAACCTCCACATCGACCACCGCTGTCCTACAAACGCCCATGGTTCCGCAACGTGAGCGATACACGGGCCGCGGTCGAGCATCCGCAGGACAGCCGCCGGACGTATGACTTCCGCGATCGCACTCGCACGATAGTTCACTGTACTAGAAGTCGTGAAAGTTTCGAGGACAGCCGAGCCAAACCGGAGGTGTACAAAGCCGCCCTGAGCTCGGCGAGGCGTAAGAGAAGGTGCGACGCTTCATCCTCAGCTCCACACAGCCGCATTCCACCTCACGCTCTCGATTGGCCCCATCAATCTCTACTCTCGAGCATTATTGGACCGTTCTGAAGTCATTTGGAGTGTCTATGCAGCTCACATGTACAACGGCGGCTGTTGTCTTATGCCATCTCCGTCAAATGCACACTGCGGCCTGCAAGACGGGGGTTGGGGTTGGAATCGAGGGTTGGGCGAGTTCGACCATCGTCCTTGGCCGTGCTGTCCGCGGAGTTTTTGCTCTAGAGGTCGTCAACATAGTGCACTCCCTCTCTCGATGTTGGTGCACCTGGGTGGGATCCCTGAGACTCTCGTTCAACCAACCTAGCGGGTCCCACACAGTGCACCAATGGCTGAACGGCATCAGCTCAACCAGCNCAACGTCCGAAACAGCATCAAATAACGCCTGTTTCCGGTAGAGTTCAACCATCGATTCCAACCCCAACCAGGCGCGCCCTGGGCCGAGGCACTCGCTCTAAGCTCCGCAGTGTGCGCGTCGAGATCGGACACGCGCTCCGGGGGTTAGAGAAACAACACAAACCTTCCGAATTGGAACGATTGTAGTGGTCAAACCCACCACTACTTTCACCCCGGTAAATAGTAGATCAAGAGGAGGACATCTGACTCGAGATGACAGAAAGCACAGCGCTGCCGGCGGACACGCTGTACACTTTTTTGGGTCAATTGCTTTTCTACATAGAGCTTAAAATTTAAAATGTCTGACCTGATTCGCCTCGAAACTTCTTTAAGGTACCGAACCCATGACAAAACTTATAAGTAGAGCGTAGCCTCGATTCCCGCCGTCTTCACGCCCACGATTTTGAAATGATCATTCTGGTCCCGAACTTCAAGCGAGTCTTTCCTATCCCCGAGGTTTAGAATGAAGAAATCCAGGTCAACATAATAGGAAAAAACATTATACACATAAACCACAGCTCTAGTAGGTCTATCAATTTTTTATCATGAATAAATCCTAAAACAATAGGTTAAATTGATAATTTAATACTTAAATAAATTAAAAAGCTAATATAAAAATTACTTTCAATTACATAATCAATGACTTTGTAACTTGGCTAGAATTGGCAGAGGGATGAAACTCCCAAAAAAATGATTCTATTTTAAAAACTTCATGTATAAGCATTAATGGGGTAAAAAAAACATTGCACGTCACACAAACTCATATTGTTATGCCTTCATAAGAAATAGAAATCATGTAATGGTAAGGAAACGGGCACAATTACATCTCATTACGTCATAAAAGGAGATTTTTTATTCCAATGTTATTGTGAACATGAAAAAGGTATAATTTATCTTCATTTTACTATCAAAATTCAAGGGGTAGATGTCATGAAATCCGTTCTTAGGGATAGAATTTTCTCATTTTTACAGGAAACTTATAAAATAATGGAAATTCATTTTGGGCGCATAATTGAATCTATAAAATCATTTCAAACAGTATTTATGAATAAATAGTAATGGGGAAAAAAATAATTTTTAAACAGTAAATTTTGTATTCTATTTTTTCCCTCTATAAATGAAATTGAAAAAGTTTTAAAGGAATATGGTTAATGGAGAATTATTTTTCAAACGTTTTTTGGGATGAAATTATTTTGATTTCCATGTAAAGTAATCTATGATGAGTATTTATTCTTCATGAATGATGCAATTTATTTGATTGCCGTTAATAATTTTTATGAAGGCATAGTCATGCTAATGATATCAATTCATTTTAATCAATCGTAATAATATTACCTGAAAATAATAAATCATAATTTTTTTCCCTTTTTCGAAATAATTAGTTCTTAATCTTTACCATTAACGGAAGTAGGTCCATTAAATGAATTATATGGTAAAAAGGGATGAAAGGATTAAATTTAACTTTAATCAAAGTTTTCTAATACGAAATTGTATAATTTGAGATCATTTGTGCCTTACCTTTTGATTGAAATAAAAAACGAATCGTACCTTCGTCCATTTGAATAAACTATTTGACATGGATATTGAATACTCTTAGTGATAAGTTGTGGTAAAATGTAATCAGGCTGTAGTGGTTACCATGAATTCATTTTAGTTTAATTTGTTATTCCTGAATGCATCCTTTTTCATCGTTGAATTCATGCTTTTAAAAGATATTCATGCTTTGTTTACCATCCAAAATCATTTGATAGAATGAGAAGCTCCAATGAATACACAAACTTTATCAAAGAAAAAGATGTACTCAAACCATGGATATGCTGGTGGAATGAAATTTGTCTGATTTATGTGCTTGTTTCATTCATTTTCTTGGTTACGACTAATGAAACCAATGCCGCAAGCATCGTTTTCCCAAATCAAAGATCTCTATTAACTAGACCTAGATTTTGCTTAGGTTTTCCTATGAAATGTCTCTGTGGTGAACATCAAACCTTTGTTTTGACCAAAAAAATCAATACCAAAAGCGTCATTTTTGAAAATCAAACATCTCTATAAACAAGACCTAGATTCTACTTAGGTTTGCTTATGAAATGTTTCCGTAGCAAACTTCAAGCCTATTATTTCTCTCGAAAACATTAAATGATCATGAAAAATGTTACCCATTATGTTGCAAGTAATCTAGAGATTTGTACACCGTTGTTGACAAAGGGATTAACGAGCACTGGCAGATTGGGGCTATCAATTGCAAATAAGTTCCCTGACTGAACAACGAGGACAGATAAGGTCTAAATGGAATCACTTAGGGCAATGAATAATTCTACTTGTCGCAAACGAAGCAATGGATCCAAAACTCTTCTTGGGTCAAGCAGCAACATATGACATTGTTGCGCAACACCAAAACCAATTTGGGGAACCAAACACGCCCTTTGGGGAAGGGCGTGTTTGAGTAACACCAAAGTGGACTATGAAAAACTACAATCCACCTTTAACTCTTTAACAGTACCTCCCAATACCAAATGTGCTTAACATTTTCCCAAAGACACTTTCGCATGTGCGAGAAAAATGAAGAGACTACAATCTGCATTTGACAAGAGAGAACTTCCCAAGCTTTGGTACTGAAAAAACCCAAAAGTGTTAGACTGAATGGAATGTGGATGATTCATGTTATGCTGAACGGAGGTAGATGGTGAACATGTAGAAATTACAAGGTAGAACACGGTTTGAGCATAGAGGACAATTGAGCAATTTCAAATCAGCTGTAAGTGTGCTTTGATGACAAGTATCGAAATGATCAAACACACATACACACGTATTGAGTTACAAATGAGACGTATTTGGGGTTGTCGAGTCTATGGTCGAGTGACGCGTGTGGAGTTAAGTCGTGATTAGTCAACTTGAGAAGCTGAACAAAAGCATCAATGGCTTGAAAGATTGACGGCAATGATGCAAGATGCATCTTTTTAAATGTTGATATTTCTTGATGCATCAAGAAGCCGAATGTAAAGTTGTCTCACCTCTCTTGATGCCTCTCCGAGTTGGTTAGTTCTATTAGAAAGTGTGAAGAGAATCGTAGTACAACAAGAGCATTTGGCAAAATTGCCCTTGTCCATTACAATGAACATCGATGTCTCGTTACACAGTGGGCTTTTTGTGTCATCACAGAAATGCCTATTCAAAAAGATTAAGGACTATTACGTCTGGTATGTATCACTTCTCCCCCTTTTAGTCGCGATGACTGAGCGCGCATGAAAATGTGGCCCCGTGAAGAAAGCAGTATCTGTCGTAAAGATGATCAACATCACACAGGTTATCATATGGTTCCCAACTATTCTGTGTGGTGTCGTAGCTGTGCCACTTGTCAGGATATTCCGTTGTCCTGCCACCTTATTGCTGACCGTGGATGCCCTCAATGGCGTACTCACTGTTTGTGTCCAGTTGTACAAGACGAGGGCGAGGTACAACCCTGCCCGGGAAGTTGTCTTGATGGTCCCTGTATGCTTGAGTTTGCTGATATGGAATACCGAATGAAGTTGCATAGTTTGGGGAGTTTAAGGCGTGCAGTCATGGGAGTTTGCATGCGCTCCATCTCAAACGCTCTCAACCATCGGGGTTTGATTTTAAACGGTCGGCTCCGTGGAGTCTAATGTTTCATGTCTGTCGAACTAAGAAAAACCTTGTGGCTAACGATAAGCACATCGTTGCTATGGTGTTCGTGAGATATTCATTTCATTGTCGCTTGCGTCTTTCCGAGTGTGTACTATTTTTCTTCCCATATGGTAGAGAATTTGCGCCGTTGGGCATAAAACACGTGAATTTTGCTTAGGTTATGAAGTCCTCCTGGTGTGACGCAAAGTTTTCCATACACCACTTTGAACGGATTTTTAATCATTACCATGGATTTTGCCAAGTTGTTAGCGATCTTGGCAGTGAGGATTTTTTTTTTGCCCAATCCGTTTGATGTGGTTCATGGAATGTTTGAAGACGTTGCTCGAGTGTATCATTGGTCTGCACAGTTTGGCCGTTGGTTTATGGGTGGAACTCCGTTGAAGCTCAATCCGGCTATCGTAACCAGTCATTATACTGTGCTAAAAACAGCTTGTGACATCGACAATCTCTGTGATTCGTGAAGGTTCTTCGCATGCCTTGTAGCTGTACAATGTTTTTTAGAAAAAACAGTTGTGTTCCTTAGGCGGTGACAATGCTTGTTTTTTAAATCATGTGAGACATTTTGGATACCTATCGATAACCACGAGGATTAAGTCAAATCCCTTGGGTGTGACCGGTAGTCCCATGACACAGTCCATGGAGATGTGAGTCCACGATTCTGCTGGAATTAAAATCTCGTCACACGCGACCACTCAATCTGAAAGATCACATGCGACGCGATTTTTATCACTGACTTGTGTTGTAGGATTTGCAAATGTTGGCCACGTTGGGGTGCATCTTGTCCCACTAAAATTGCTTCACAAGCTTCTTCCATGTCTTGTCTTCCTTGAAATGTCAGCTTGGATGGCTGTCATGGAACTCCTAAAGTAGCAAATAACATAGTTTGTTGTTTGGGGGGACGAATACCTAGTGAGTGAATGGTCACCGCCAATAGGGTGAGTCGTACACAAATGCAGCCTTGTCTTATTCGAGATGCAAGTCATAGCCACGTTTGAACAACTACCCGAGATACGGATCTCATTTTAGTTGAAGTGTTGCTACCTCAGCCATCAGGTTTTGTCGGCGGCTAAGTGCGCCTACTGGGTTCGATATCGATGTCAAATCCAGATTCAAGGAAAGCCATCCATCGAGTTTCATGTTGACTAAGGTTTAGCTGTGTCTTCAAATGTTTCAACACAAGATGGTCGGTACGTACGAAGCATCGTTGGCATTTGCGATAGCACCACCATGTCTTAAATGCATGTACAACCGCTAGTATCTCCCTATTGTGTACGGTGTAGTTGATTTCTGGTCCAGAGAACTTTTGCAACGTACATGCAACTGGTTCTTTGTTTCCATGATCGTGCTAGGGAATCACTCAGATGGCTCGTTCTGAGGTTTTTGCAACCATGACGTTGTCGAATGTTGGATTGGCAAACTGTTGGGTGGGCATGGAAGTCAGAGCAAGAATTTGCAAATTCTCGCTTGATATCTCCCCTTTGCCACTCAATTTCTTTTTCAATCAGATTGACTAGATGCACTCACACTCATGCGTTCTCCCAAAGAAAATACCAAAAGTGATTGCAGAAACCAAGAAAAACATTAACGTCTCGAATGTTGGTTGATGTTGGCCACTAAGCAAGTGCTGCCATTTCTTTTATTCATGGTGATGCGTCCACTGTTGATGACGTGACCGAAAGGGTCCACAAGACGACGATCAAAGTTGCTCTTTGACAGTTCTTTGATAATTTTCTCTTTGTAAATAGTTTTGAACCCTCTAGAGATCTTCACCGTGCTCCTCCAGGGTGCAATTCTACACGGGAATCGTCGAGGTATTCCACGATACATTCGTCAAGGTATGGGCAAAATTTGTTCTTCATTACCTCCATGAACTTTTCTAGGGCATTGGTGAATCCAAACGGCATGACTATGGACTCCACATTCTTGTAGCACGTAGAAAATTTCATCTTCTTGATGACGGCGTTTGCTATGCGAGTCTGGTGATACTTGCTACTTAAGTCAGTATTGGTGAAAATTTGAGCTCCTCGGGGCTGTTCAAAAAGTTCCTTTGAACGGGGGCAAGGGTTGTTGTTCTTAATGGTAGTGTCGTTCAACACCGGGTAGTATATGCACATCTACAAATTAAGATTTTTCATTTTAATAAAAAGCATTCCTCTAGCGGAAGGTGACATGGATGGGCGGATGAACCCTTCAATGAATATCTCATCGAGTTGCTTTTTTACCTCCGTGCGCTTGTGGTCGCTCATTTCATAGGCCCCTCAAACGATCGGCCGGCTGCTATGTTTCAGTTTGATGGAATGGTGAATGTGACGTTAAGGTGGTAGGGTTTTTGGGTGTTCATTGGGGAAGACGTCCGCGAACTATCACAAGAGAGATGCAAACTCCTAAGGAACCATCGTAAAACTTTTTCATGCCGATAAGGCCGATGAGGCTGATGGATCAGCAGCAGCTGCTTCTGCTTTCTTTACTATCTTGAGATGTACGAGCCACGCATCAGCCCCTCATCGGATCTAGTGCTCGACCACGTCAAGTAGCATCGCCTGCACTGGTTGTCGCTCCTTGGTCATTACGTCTTTCTCGGCTGCTTCGATACCTGTTGCTTCTGTTATCCTCTTCCGCCTAACGTGCTAAAGTTGTCACTTGGCACCATTGACTTCCATGTACATGTCACCACTGTTCAAGTCAGTTTGTGGATTATGCTTGTGCAAGAAATCACGTCGGGGAAAGATTTTGTTCATACTAATTGGACACGATTCCTAGACCATTACATCTAGCAAGACCTCTATTCTCAGTCATAGTGGTTCTTAAAGTCTCTATATTTGCAATCTCGCGTCAACAGTTTTACTTCAAACATCACCGGTTTAGTCTACAACCCCATCTTCCAAACCATGTCATTTCTTGTAAAGTTATGAGAAGCTCCTCCATCAAATAGTGCTAGTACTCTTTTGTGACTCTTGTAGCCTGATGGTTGTACTTTGGGTTGTATCGCCAATTGATCGTCCTAATAGTCCTTGCAAATCTTTGAAAACTCAAATACCATATGCTACGTTGTGAGCTGTTCAGATGGGCAATCGTTCAGCACACATCGCTCCTCTTGCACATGAGTCACGTTTTTCACTCTTGTCCCTTGCCATTTCCCGGCACACATTTCTATGACTTCACCCCCATTTTCATCTGATGCTTGCTTCGGTAAACTTTAGTGATATGCCAGATTGTTCTAGAGTTGTTGTAGGTGCGTGTATCTCTTTGGTCGACGATGTCCATTTCCATCGGAATCGAGGAGTCCCCTACCTGGCCCTTTCTATTCCCACGATAACTGTGGTTGGGAGGTCACAAGCCGTAGGATTCCTAGATCCAAACATTGCATTCAACACTTTTGACCCTCTCTCTTGTCACAATCATTCGTAGTAGGTCATTTTAGACCTAAAAAATGGCAATTGCTTGCCGAATATCTTACTTGAGGTCATTGTTGTGGTGGAAACACAGTTCCTCAGGGGCAATACTTGCACTAGTGATAATCTTGCGGAATTTTTGCGTGTAATGTACAACGCCTGATAGCTCATAGAGACACCCAAATTTGTACCGAGCGTTAGACTTCTCATTCAACTGTGTAAAACGTGCAAGCAGTGCGCGCGAGGATTCACTCCACCCACTTAGTGGTATCAGCATGTCTTGCCATTGGGGGTTGATGTGCTCCAAGGGAAGAACGATTGTGGTCAGCCATACAAGACATTCACTGTTGGCCGTTGATGAGGCCCCAACCATCTCCTTATACCATTTGGATGACCTTTATGTCAGATTAATAACTTATCGCCATTCCACAAAGAAGAGAAGTTGCAAGGTCTATTTGCTATTGATCTTCATTCAACCCAGCAGTGGTAAAGCACACCTCAAGACTTATTAGCCACATCCCAGCTCTCGGTCCCTTTGAATTTGCACAATCAAACATTCCAGGTGGGGCAAGACAAATCTTAGGTTCGTTTGAGAGTTTTGTATTTCTCTCGATGAGCACCGCCTTCTGTGCACTTGCGTTGTGACAAGCCTCCATCATGACGTTAAGTTGTTGAAGAAAACAGGTGTCCCTTCCACAGATTCGAGAGATACGGCTTGCATCTTTATGAATCTCGGTGTTTCGTGATACGTCGAGAAATCAACCGTAAGGTTGTGTCACTTTTGTCGACGATTCTCAAACTTGGTCAAAGGTGTCGAAAAGTGCGAAATGGATTGTCGGAGAGTGCGAAAAGGATCGTCAGAGGGCAAGGGAACTAGGCCAAATTTCCCTTCCTTTTTAGAGTAAAAACCGAGGTGACATTGTGAGATGTGCTATTTGTGTAATGATAGGAATGCTCGCTCGCAAAGATTAGGGACTCATGTACATCTGGTGCGTAACAGTTCATAGATGTTTTACCAAGTGAAAGCGTAGATGGTAAACAGGAAAAGATGTGGGGCAAAATATGGTTTCAGGATTTGGGACATTTGAGCAATTTCAAATTGGCCGTAGTTGTACTTCTATCACAATTCTCAAGTTTGTCCAACATATGTATACAATGCCGAGAATGAGAATGAGGCATATGATGGGTCATCAACGCTTGAGCCAAGTGACACGTGTGAGGTCTCGACATGAGTGGTATTGTGATGTGAGTCATCCTCGTCTCTTTGTACTACTTATTGTAAACACTCGGATGTGTCCATGCTCATGCAGATCCTTGATGCGCACCAAGTTGGTGCTTGGGCACTGAAAGGTGGTGGCTCCACTCACCAATTACTGCCAAACTACTGCCACTACGTCCTGGTGCTTGTTGAAGTAGTCTACATTTTTTTCCAATCGCTAGAGTTTTCTTCATGGACCGGCTTTTCAGCTCGGTTTGCATGTTTTGCATTATCTATCCACAAATCGATGCCAACCCTGTGCATTTAACTATTTATAGTGTCCGGCTTAAGATTTTTCATTGCTGGGTACAGAGGATGTTGCATTTGGATGCTTGTGCGCAGAGGTATGGCCAAAATAGTGATTTTGGGCCGGTTTCAAGACAAACTAGCATTGCCTCGTGCACCACTCGGTATAGGTACTCATGCTCAAAGCCTTTTAACTGTCATTCTTCCATGCATTTTCAATCTGTTAGAGCTTATGGGACTTTGCACGTCTCCCTAGCTCAGTCCTTGCTGTTTCAAATATCTATTGACTTCCTAATGCGCCAACTGGCTAGGTAGTGTGGTCACTTTGTCAACAGCAAGGTTAGGAAGCTTCTTAGCAGTTTCTCATGGTATCATAGTAGCAAGACCTGTCTCACTGGGCTACGCCATAGAGATGCAGCACTGGTAGCAGTAGTAGGAGTCACCTCCGCAACCATATCTTTGGAATAGTTGCACCNGGCAGCAGTAGGCATGTCTTGCTGCCATCCTTGAACAAAAACCAAGAAGAAGCTCGTAGCAGCAGCTCCTGAATGCGGTTGCAAGCAATGGCAGCGCACAGCGCTGATTGCAGCTATCAGCAATAGTGGCATTGATAGCCCAAGCAGCAACAGTAGCACAATAATAGAAAAAGAAACACCATCAACATAGCAACAACATTGCAACTATTGTGGCTAAATCAGCAATAGCACCAAAACAATAGTGACAATTACGTCAGCGCAATAGCAGTGGAGTGGTTGCAACAATAGTAGACCAACTGTAATAGTAGCAGCAGCATTAGCGACTGCGATCTTGCGCAGTGACGCCACTGCACAACAATCACTACTAAGTAGTGCTGTATAGCTGCAGAGAAGTTGTGTAGTACCACGCAACAGCTGAGAAGGCCTACACAACCCCTGTGCACACGCGAGTAGGAGATGACGTGGTCACCCCCTCCTCTCTTTCTCTCTCTCTCTCTCTCTCTCTCTCTCTCTCTCTCTCTCCCCCTCTCTCTTCCCCACCCCCCCTTCTCTCTCTTTCTATCCCCCCTCCCCCCTTGTGTATCTCTCTCCCTTCCATCCCCCTCCTTTTTTTCTTTTTCTGCTTTGTCTTATTAGCTATCTCCTATTCAGGCATGAAAGCGACTGAGACGTTTGCGGTAGCAAACACAAACAACGACGGAGTGTTGGACCCGCGGGAGTTTGCGGCATTCATGGAGGCGCAGGAGGCGGAGGTGGGTTGGTCAAAGAAGCCGCTCACTTTGGAGTAGGTGTGGGATTCTTCTCATGCGCGGCCATAGGTAAGTAGAACCCCTTTCCACAACTCCCCTTCCACAATTCTCTTTTGTAATGTTTGCCTCAAGACTTAACGTCGTGAATCAGTTGTGAGGGAAGGTGTACAACAGGATAGAGATCTCTTAGACGTTTTGAAAAACGTTTAAGAAATCTCTATCAGTCGTGAGGGAAGAAGTACGGTAGGATGAAGGAGCGTTGAGGAAGAGAACGTATAAAAGATGCCAAAAATCTTTAGTTTTAAGATCGCACGTCCTGACACGTACTGAACATGGATGTCTACGTGGTTCGTTGGCATGGATATCTACGTGGTTTGTTGGCATGGATGTCTACGTGGTTCATTGGCATGGATGTTTACGTGGTTCGTTGGCATGGATGTCTATGTGATTCGTTGGCATGGATGTCTACGTGTTACCTTGGCATGGATGTCTACATGGTTTGTTGTCATGGATGTCTACGTGGTTTATTGTCATGGATGTCTACGTGGCTCGTTGACATGGATGTCTACATGGTTCGTTGGCATGAGTGTCTACGTGGTTTGTTGGCATGGATGTTTACGTGGTTTGTTGGCATGGATGTCTACGTGGCTCGTTGGCATGGATGTCTACGTGGTTCGTTGGCATGTATGTCTACGTAGTTCATTGGCATGGATGTCTACGTGGTTTGTTGGCATGGAT
>SZWC01016503.1:34907-50665 GCA_023375785.1 Penium margaritaceum | reverse complement strand
GTCTACATGGTTCGTTGGCATGGATGTCTACATGGTTCGTTGGCATGGATGTCTGTGTGGTTCGTTGCCATGGATTTCTACGTGCTTTGTTGGCATGGATGTCTACGTGGTTTGTTGGCATGG
Organism: Penium margaritaceum; assembly: GCA_023375785.1. NCBI lineage: Eukaryota > Viridiplantae > Streptophyta > Zygnematophyceae > Desmidiales > Peniaceae > Penium > Penium margaritaceum. Next base: position 50,542 of record SZWC01016503.1, on the reverse strand, counting down.
ATATCTACATGGTGTGTTGGCATGGATATGTACGTGGTTCATTGGCATGGATGTCTATGAGTTTTGTTGGCATGGATTTCTACGTGGTTCATTGGCATGGATTTCTACGTGGTTCGTTGACATGGATGTCTACTTGGTTTGTTGCCATGGATGTCTACGTGGTTCCTTGGCATGGATGTCCACGTGGTTTGTTGGCATGGATGGTTCACTTCTCCTGGAGGGTATCTCATTTTTACATGCATGGTCTACTTCTACTGTAGAGTATTTTAATCTTACATGGATGGTCCACTTCCACTATCTCTCTCACTCTACAGTCACTGGGACATTTGAGCACTTTCAAATTGGCCGTAGTTGTACTTTGATCACAATTCTCAAGTTTGTCCAACACATGTATACAATCCTAAGAATGAGAATGAGGCATATGATGGGTCATCAACGCTTGAGCCAAGTGGCACGTGTGAGGTCTCGACGTGAGTGGTATAGTGATGTGAGTCATCCTTGTCTCTTTGTACTACTTATTGTAAACACTCGGAAGTGTCCAACTTGTGCAAATCCCTGATGCGCACCAAGTTGACGCTTGAGCACTGAAAGGTGGTGGCTCCCCTCACCAATTACTGCCAAACTACTGCCACGACGTCTTGGTGCTTGTTGAAGTAGTCTACATTTTTTTCCAATCGCTAGAGTTTTCTTGATGGACCGGCTATTGAGCCCGGTTTGCATGTTTTGCATTATCTATCCACAAATCAATGCCAACCCTGTGCATTTAACTATTTATAGTGTCCGGCTTAAGATTTTGCATTGCTGGGTACAGAGGATGTTGCATTTGGATGCTTGTGCGCAGAGGTACGGCCAAAACACTGATTTTGGGCCGGTTTCAAGACAAACTAGCATTACCTCGTGTACCACCCGCTATAGGTACTCATGCTCAAACCTTTTTAATTGTCATTCTTCCCTACATTTTTAATCCGTTAGAGCTTATGGGACTTTGCACGTCTCCCTAGCTCAGTCCTTGTTGTTTCAAATATCTATTTACTTCCTAATGTGCCATCTAGCTAGGTAGTGTGGTCACTTTGTCAACAGCAAGGTTAGGAAGCTCCTTAGCAGTTTCTCATGGTATCATAGTAGCAAGACCTATCTCACTGGGCTACGCCATAGAGATGCAAATGGTGACGGCTTCACCACGAGCTCTTGGCGGACTCGAAATCTTGGGAGCCGCCGCCTCCAGCACGGTTGCCAACCCAAAGGCAATCGTACTGCCAAGGGCAACCCTACCGCCGAAGGCAACCAACGCAAACCTCGGCAATACCGAGCAGCATGCGGAGGCCAAAATGGTGCTTGATGAGCATGTCGATGCACACGTGGGCGACCCTCACGCGACGGACGATACGATAGAGGAGGATCTCCCGAGGGGATACCCTGACAAAGAACACAACGTCAACGATGGCGAAGGCAACGAGGATCGCAACCATCGCCATCGTCGTGCGCCAAACTGGAGCCAATTGCTCGAGAAGGGCAAGATGCCCGCCGCATCGCCTGAAGTTGCCGACGGCAGCGAGACTGCCGAGAGCAGCAAGGGCATTGAAAGCAACCACATGAGAAGTTCTCGCGAGAACGAGTCGGACAACGTCGTCGCGAAGGCAATTCGCGATGACCATCGTAGGCTCGCGGAGTTTGCTGCCGAGGCCGTAGGCCAACTCAAGATCACCACCAATGGTGGAAATACGACACCACTCAAAGGAATGGGGGCGGACCCTCCTTCCTACGATGCGGCTGTAATGGGGCAAGGCAACGCCCACTCGAGCGTCGTCGCCGACGACAGTCTCCTCCAAAAGGTAGGACTCCTTGGAGGCGTGTACGCAAACCGTAACCTCTTGTAGTGGGTAAGGGCGCATAGACAACGCAAGGTCCTTGAGGCTATCGCCGATGCTCTGACGACATCAGAGCTCAAGTTTGCGTTCGCAAACCTGCTAGCCCACGTCGTGCAGAGCATCACGGTCCTTGACCGTGATCGCCAGTTGTAACGCTTGGCCGCCCATGAGGCAAGCCGCCGATGCAATGACCTCGACAAGGCATTGTAGAGCGTGACCCATGTGCGGATGCAGCAGCAAGCGCAGCGTACCGCAGCTGTGGATGCCACTGCCGGTGGCAGCGACGACTTGCCTACCTTGACGACTTCAGGGTCGGTCATGAACACGTCCTTTCTCCACAGTGTGGAGATCTTCCAGAAGGGCATAAAGCTGACCAAATGGCTGAACCGCATGGAGCACGTCCTACGTGTCGACAAGGCTCCAATCGGCCAGTGGGTTGACCTTGCCACGACGCGGCTTGAAGAAAAACTCTTCAATTATGTGGTCAAGGAGTGGACTACGCAGCAACCGCACCTCGAGTGGCAGCCCATGTCGTGGGAGGCCTTCTGCGCGATCATGCGCAAGAAGTGCACCGAACATGAGGAGGCGCAGCGCGCCTTCAACAAGATCAAGGACTTCAGGCAGTTGGGCAGATCGCTCAAATCCTACTTGAGCGAGTTCGCCGCACTCGTGGAAGAAGCCGAAAGCTTCACCGAGGGCAATGAGACTCACGCCTTCAAGTACCAGGAGTGCATGCTGCTGGAATACTTGCGTGAAGGTCTCGCCAGCGAGAAGCTGAAGGACAAGACCACCACGATAGCCACTCACCAAGCTTGGAAAAGCTGAAGGGCGTTGCGCGACTACATGAGCGAAGTGTATTCGGCAAACCCGAAGCACTACTCTGATGCACGGCCAAACGCACGGGCACAGCAAGGCCGCGACATGCGCATGGACGCTGCAGGGGCTGGTGGGTCAGCTGGACAGCGAGGTGGGGCCAAGGGCAAGCAGACTGCAAACCCTCCAGCCAAGAAGGCTGGTGGATACAAGGGTCCCAACAGCAAGCACATCTGCGAGAATGACGAGTTGCAGGCGGCGCGTGAGCGTCACAACACATCCTTCCGCGAAGGGCTCTACCACAACTGCATGCAGCCGGGCCACTTTAGGGCTTGATGCCCTCAGGCTGCTGGAGGTGGACAAGAGGCCGCGGCGTTAGCTGCAGCAGTAGCACCTTGTAGGGATGGTGTAGCAGGAGGCCGCGGACAGGGCCGTGGACACGGTCCCGGTCGCGGCAATGGGCCCGGCCATGGTAACGGACAGGGCCATGAGGCGAGTTTTCCCCACCCCTGAGTGACGTCAGTGGGAATCACTCAAGGGTAAAACTGGATCACGAGTGTGGGTTCATGTTTTCACATGAGGATGTTGAACAATTCGAGTTTTTGACGAGTTCAAATTTCTCTGTTGTCTTCTCTCCTCTTGTTGAACCAAATTCTACACTTGCTGACCGACATTGCCCACTAAACCTTGCATCTCCGGACGAGATGCATGATCGTACATGCTTAGTGGTGCCGACACCGACCACTGTGCAAGAGTTGAGTGACACAGTGATTGAAGCAAACGCCCTCAAAGCAATGATTTCATTCACGTTCGTAGTACCTTTAGTCAATGATTTTGACCCAGTCAATTTTAGAGACTAGAAGGTGCTAGCCGAATTCAAACGTGCCCACAAGATGTGGACTTGAGTGGGTGAATCATGGGAGTTGCAACGCACGTCGTACAGATTCCGTGTTTATCACAATCTCGGCTTACCGTCGTCGAGCCTGTTCACTCGGAAGAGTGGAGGCAACATGACGATGCAGTTCAACGGACACCTAGATGGTGCTCCTGTGAACGTACTGGCTGACACTCGAGGGGACGACTCCTTTGTTAGCCTTGGCTTTACCCAATAGGTTGGCCTGAAGTACGAGCCATCAAATGGCGCAGTTGTTGTCGGTGACAACCGTACGGTACCCTTGATTGGTACTTGTAAAGCAGAAATTTGTATTCAAGAATGCAACAGAGTGTCACGTTAAAGGTACTCAACCTTCTTGACCCGTTTGACGTGGTGCTACGCGATCCTTGTCTCCGTGACAACAAGGCTCTAATGTGGTTTGAATCAAATCGTTTGATCCTCTGAAATGGACAATGCAGCTTTACGTTGATTCCGAGTACGGAATTATCACCGACCCGACTCAAAGTCCATGCCAGCTTGTCTGCAATGCAGGTCAAGAGACGTATTCGACAAGGTTGTTGATACATCTTGGCTCAACTGCAGAAAGAAGAGGACGACGTGACAAAAGGTACGCCACAAGAGATCAGATCTCTGTTGGCAGAGTTCTCGGATGTATTCCAAGACCCACCGGCTGGGCTTCCACCAGAAAGACGCATGGGCCACACGATTCCGCTGCAACTGGGGGTGACTCCTCTGTTTAGACCCATGTATTGCCTTAGTCCAGCAGAAAGGCGAGAGGCCAAACGCCAAATCAAAGAGTACCTTGCAAAGGGGTGGATCAAGCCTAGTAGCTCACCGTACGGTGCGCCCATCCTTTTCGTGAACAAAAAGGACGGTGGTTTACGCATGTGCTTGGATTGCCGGGCGTTGAACAAGCTGACGGTGAAAAATCGATTCCCCTCACTACGGATTGAGGACCTTTTTTACCAACTCCAAGGCGCGAAAGTGTTTTTGACCTTTGATTTGTCTCGAGGGTACCATCAAATCTGGATCACGGAAGATGATGTGCCCAAAACCGCATTTCGAACGCACATGGGACACTATCAGTTCCGAGTGTTATGGTTCGGGCTTACGAATGCCCCGGCAACCTTCCAAGGAGAAATGATCCGAACGTTCGCCAAGTAACTCAGATAGCTTGTCTTGGTTTACCTAGACGACATCTTGGTTTTCTCCAAATCAATGGAAGAGCACATAGAACATGTGCGCGAAGTTCTTGCAATACTTCGAGAACAGAAGTTCTATGCAAAAGTGAGCAAGTGCAAGTTTGCATAAGATGAACTCGAATACCTTGGACACATCGTCGGTAAGGACGGCATCCGTGTCGACCCACAAAAGGTCCAAGCCGTTGTGGACTGGCCAAGTCCCGAGAATATTTGGCACATACGGTCTTTCCTTGGCCTTGCAAACTACTTTCGACGGTTTATGCAAGGGTATTCGACCCAAGTAGCACCGATAATCAGGCTCACGCAAAAAGACGTGCATTGGGAATGGACATCTGATTGCAAGAGTGCTTTTCTCAAGGTCAAAGACCTCCTATCCACGGTGCCGGTCCTAGCTCTTCCGGATCCATCGCAACCGTGGGAGGTTGGATGTGATGTGTCGGTAGTAGGACTCGGAGCTGTCCTCATGCACAACGGTCACCCAGATGCGTATGAGAGCCAAAAGCTCATTCCCGCGGTAACGCGGTACACGACTGGGGATCAAGAGCTCCTTGCGGTAGTACACGCTTTCAAGATGTGGCGTTCCTACCTCAAGGGTGCTGAAGGGGGTGTGACGATCGTGACTGACCATAATCCATTGGTGTTTTTCCAAACGCAACCGAACCTGTCCATAACGCAGGCGCGTTGGAGTGAATACCTGAGTCGATTCTCGTTCACATGGGAACATTGGCAAGGACGCATCAATGTGGCTGATCCACTAACCCGATAGCCTATGGAAGTTAAAGCAACCACCGAGGTCAGTGGGTGTTTTATGGCCATTGTAACAGCAACAGTAGTACCACCAGATCCCCCTGCACCTCTACGGCAACCACCACGAGAGATTATCCATTACAACGGTTTTGTAAACAAGATTTGGATGGGATACTGTGTGGCTTCTTGGTTTCAAGACTCTCAAAATCTGGACAAGTACGGCTTGGTGGAGGCCGCAGACATCTTCTCGCACGGAGAACAAGTTGTTGTCCCAAGCTTGGGAGACCTTCGAGCAAAGGTTATCTCCCAGTTCCATGACCCGACGGTAGCACGTCATATGGGACCCCGAAATACCGGACAAGCACTCTCGAACAACTATCTGTGGCCATGGTGGAGTGTTGATGTCCTTAAACATTGCATGACATGCGACCTATGTCTTTGAAATAAGGCTAGCAACAAGAAGCCTGCTGGACTCCTCCAACAACTTCCCATTCCTGGGACTCCATGGGAGTGCGTCGGCATGGACTTCGTTACTGGTCATCTGGACACGGCCCGTGGCCATGATGCAATACTAGTGGTTGTAGATCTTTTGACAAAGATGACACACTTCATTCCTACAACACTGACGTGAACGCAGAGGAGACCACTCGTCTCTTCTTTGAGGGTGTCGTAAAGTACCACGGCTTGTTGTTGCGCATTATCTCTGATCAAGATCAAAAACTTGCTAGTACGTTCTGGCAAACGATGCACGAGTACTTCGGCAGTGAGTCACAAATGTCGACAACATTTCACCCTCAAACTGATGGACAAACAGAGCGCATGAATTGCACTCTAGAGCAGATGCTCTGCATGTACATGGAGCCTACCATGCATGATTGGGACAAATTCCTTCCACCGGCAAAGTTTGCGGTGAACAACTTGGTGAACGATTCCACACAGTTCACACCATTCGTGTTGAATAGTGGTCGGCATCCAGTGGTACCCTCTTCATTGGTGAAGAGTGGAAGTACAGGAGGGCAAGTTCCTTCCGCTCAAGCGTTTGTCAAGCGCATTGACTCCTTGTTACAAGAGGCAAAGGGTCACATTCAAGCAGCTCGGCAACGACAAAAGGCATATGCCGACAAAGGTCACCGAGAGGTCTCGTTTGACATCAGTGACAAAGTGTTGCTTAGCACTAGAAACCTTGGGCTGAAGTCTCCAGTGGCAAGAAAACTTCTACCGAAGTGGATTGGGCCGTTTCCCATTGTGGCGCGCATCGGGCCAGTGGCATACCGATTGCTACTTCCGCTGAGTATGAAGATACATGACGTGTTTCATGTGAGCTTGCTGGCTCCTTACACGGCAGAAGGAACCGTTCAGCCACCGCCAGCAGTCTTGGCTGCCGACAGCCAATACAAGGTCCTTTGCATATTCCTGCACCGAGAGCGTACTATTTGGTCGTGCGTTGTCAAGGAGTACCTCGTTCATTGGGCCGGTTGTGGACCTTAACATAATTCATGGGAGGCTGAATCTCGGTTGCCCACAGGGGCGGTCAACGAGTACTGGAGCGAGCTTGCAGCTAGCACAAATCGACGCGTGGCAGGAGGTACCACCTGAATGCAGAAAAAGTGAACAACATTCCCACAAGGCAGCATTCATGGACAGCGACCATAGGAGGTTGGGGACGCCCAACATGGTCGTCGCGCGGACGCTCCAGCCTAAAGGGGGGAGGCCGCTAGCCGTGCTGACCTACAAGTTGCAGCTTAGGTCAAAGTACTATGCACGTGTTCATGTTTAGCTGGTGATTGAAATTATCAATTATCTTCCACAATGTTGATGACTCACTGACTGACAATCCTACTTGTTGTTCATGAACCGGGACGATTCATAATAAGTGGGGAGGAATGTAGCGGGACGGCCGGTTCGGCCCTCCCTCCTCGCTGAAGCGAGGGGTGGTTGCGCACAACCCCTTGCATCAGCGAGGGCTTGCCAACGGCCAGCAATTCGTTGGCCGCCGGCCAGCTCGCTGCCAGCCGGCTGGACAGTCGGCGGCCGGCTTTGAGACCGGCTGGCCACCGGCCGGCCAGCCACCAGCCGCCGATCGCGGCCTAAGCCCGATTGGCGGCTGAGGGGCCACGAGGGCCTTGAGCTCGTGCCCTCACCCCCCATCGCCCTCCTTGCAAACAAGCAAGAGAGGACGAGGGATAGGGGAAGCGAGGGTGAGGTCGAAATAGCTAGCGCGAAATTGCGAGCGTGCCTCGCACGCGACGATTTCGCACCAGAACGACAAAACATTAATTGAAGTTTGTTTACGACAAACTTCGACACAAAACAAACCATATAACTCGTGCGAACACACGAGTTTGAGGTAAAAACCCCCGGTTTGGGTCCCAAAACCAGGGGTTTGGTTAAGAACGGAAATGGGCATCCGGAGACTCGAAATATTCGAGTCTCCCTACTTTGGGTTGTTGATGACGATTGCCTCTCAGTCTTGCAAAGGGGGTAAGCCCCTGACGCGGACTGAGAACGCCATTCTGCGAACTCCGACGATGACTTGAGAGCAGGAGCTGGAGACTCGACCCGTTACATATTGTTATACCTTCATAAGAAATAGAAATCATATAATGGTAAGGAAACGGGCACAATTACATCTCATTACGTCGTAAAAGGAGATTTTATATTCCAATATCATTGTGAACATGAAAAGAACTATAATGTCTCTTCATTTTCACATCAAAATTCAAGGGTTAGATATTATGAAAACCGGTCTTAGGGATAGAATTTTTATCATTTTACACAAAACTAGTAAAATCATGGAAATTCATTTTGGGCAAAGAATTGAATCTATAACATTATTTCAAATAGGATTTATGAATGACTAGGAATGGGGAAATGATTGTTTAATTTGTAAAGAGTAAATTTTGTATTATATTTTTTCCCTCTATAAATGAAATTGATTTTTTAAGGAATAGGGTTCATGGAGAATTGTTTTTCAAACGTTTTTCAGGATGAAATGATTGTGATTTCCATGAAAAGAAACATATGATGGATGTTTACTCTTCATGGATGATGCAGTTTATTTGATTACCATTAATACTCTTTATGAAGGAATAGTAATGCTAAGAATATCAATTCATTTTAATCAATCATAACAACATTACCTGAAAAAAATTAATCATGATTGTTTTCCCCTTTTTCGAAATAACTAGTTCTTAATGTTTACCATGAACGGAAGTAGGTCGATTAAATGAATTATATGGTAAAAAGGGATGAAAGGATTAAATTTAACTTTAATCAAAGTTTTCCAATACGAAATTGTATAATTTGAGATCATTTGTGCCTTACCTTTTGATTGAAATGAAAAACAAATCGTAAATTCTTCCATTTGGATAAACTATTTGGCATGGATATTGAATACTCTTAGTGATAAGTTGTGGTAAAATGTAATCAGGCTGTAGTGGTTACCATGAATTCATTTTAATTTATTTTTTTATTCCTAAAGGCATCCTTTTTTACTGTTAACTTCATGCTTTTAAAAGATATTCATACTTTATTTACTATCCAAAATCATTTGATGGAGTGATAAGCCCCAATGAATACACAAACTTTATCAAAGAAAAAGATGTATTCAAACCATGGATGCGTTGATGGAATGAAATTTGTCTGATTTATGTGCTTGTTTTGTTCATTTTCTTGGTTACGACTAATGAAACCAATGCCGCAAGCATCGTTTTCCCAAATCAAACATCTCTATTAAGTAGATCTAGATTTTGCTTAGGTTTTCCTATGAAATGTTTCTGTGGTGAACATCAAACCTTCGTTTTGACCAATAAAACCAATGCCGAAAGCGTCATTTTCCAAAATCAAACATCTCTATTAACAAGACCTAGATTCTACTTAGGTTTGCTTATGAAATGTTTCCATAGTAATCTTCAAGCCTATTACTTCTCTCAAAAACATTAAATGATCATGAAAAACATTATCCATTATTTCGCAAGTAAATTAGATGTTTGTACACCGTTGTTGACAAAGGGATTAACGAGCACTGGCAGATTGGGGCTATCAATTGCAAATAATTTCCCTGACCAAACAACGAGGACAGATAAGGTCTGAATGGAATCACTTAGGGCAATGAATCATTATACTTGTCGCAAACGAAGCAATGGATCCAAAACTCTTCTTGGGTCAAGTAGCAACATAGGACATTGTTGCGCAACACCAAAACCAATTTGGGGAAGGGCGTGTTTGAGTAACACCATAGTGGACTATGAAAAACTACAATCCACCTTTAACTCTCTAACAGTACCTCCCAATACCAAATGTGCTTAAATGTTTCTCAAAGACACNAAATGAAGAGACTACAATCTGCATTTGACAAGAGAGAACTTCCCAAGCTTTGGTACTGAAAACCCAAAAGTGTTAGACTGAATGGAATGTGGATGATTCATGTTATGCTGAACGGAGGGTAGATGGTGAACATGTAGAAATTACAAGGTAGAACACGGTTTGAGCATAGAGGACAATTGAGCAATTTCAAATCAGCTGTAAGTGTGCTTTTGATGACAAGTATCGAAATGATCAAACACACATACACAAGTGTTGAGTTACAAATGAGACGTATTTGGGGTCGTCGAGTCTATGGTTGAGTGACGCGTGTGGAGCTAAGTCGTCATTAGTCAAATTGAGAAGCTCAACAAATGCATCGAGGGCTTCAAAGATTGACGAAGATGGTGCAAGATGCATCTTTTTAAATCTTGATGTTTCTTGATGCATCAAGAAGCCGAATGTAAGGTTGTCTCACCTCTCTCGATGCCTCTCCAAGTTGGTTGAAGCTGTTAGAAAGTGTGAAGAGAATTGTAGTACGACGAGACCATTTGGCAAAATTGCCCTCGTCCATTACAATGAACATCGATGTCTCGTTACACAGTGGGCTTTTTGTGTCATCACAGAAACACCCATTCAGAAAGATTAAGGACTCTTATACGTCTGGTATGTATCACTTCTCCACCTTTTAGCCGCGATGACTGAGCGCGCGTATAAATGTGGCCCCATGAAGAAAGTAGTATCTATCGTTCACATGATCAACATCATAGAGGTTATCATATGGTTCCCAACTATTCTGTGTGGTGTCGTAGCTGTGCCACTTGTCAGGATATTCTGTTGTCCTGCCACCTCATTGCTAACCGTGGATGCCCTCAATGACGTACTCATTGTTCGTGTCCAGTTGTACAGGAGGAGGGTGAGGTACATCCCTGCCTAGGAAGTTATCTTGATGGTCCCCGTATGCTTGAGTTTGCTGATATGGAATACCGAATGAAGTTGCATAGTTTGGGGAGTTAAAGGCGTGTAGTCAATTGAGTTTGCATGCGCTCCATCTCAAACGCTCTCAACCATCGGGGTTTGATTTTAAACGGTCGGCTCCGCCAAGTCTATTGTTTGATGTTTGTCGAACTAAGAAAAATCTTGTGGCTAACGATAAGCACATCGTTGCTATGGTGTCGGTGAGATACTTGTTTCATTGTCGCTTGCGTCTTTCTGAGTGTGTACTATTTTTCTTCCCATATGGTAGAGAATTCGCGCCGTTGGGCATAAAACTCGTGAATGTTGCTTAGGTTATGAAGTCCTCCTGGTGTGATGCAAAGTTTTCCATACACCACTTTGAACGGATTTTTAATCATTACCATGGATTTTGCCAAGTTGTAAGCGATCTTGGCAGTGAGGATTTTTTTCTGCCCAATCCGTTCGATGTGGTTCATGGAATGTTCGAAGAAGTTGCTCGAGTGTATCATTGGTCTGCACAGTTTGGCCGTCGGTTTTATGGGTGGAAATCCGTTGAAAGCTCAATCTGGCTATCGTAACGAGTCATTGTGTTTTGCTAAAAACAGCTTGTGAAATCGACAATCTCTGTGATTCATGAAGGTTCTTTGCATGCCTTGTAGCTGTACGATGTTTTTTAGAGATAACAGTTCTGTTCCTTAGGCGGTGACAATGCTTGTTTTTTGGAATCAAGTGAGAAATTTTGGATCCATATCGATAACCACAAGGATTAAGTCAAATCGCTTGGGTGTGACCGGTAGTCCCATGACACAGTCCAATGAGATGTCAGTCCACGGTTCTGCTGGAATTAAAATCTCGTCACACGCGACCACTCAATCTGAAAGATCACATGCGACACGATTTTTATCACTGACTTGTGTTGTAGGATTTGCAAATGTTGGCCACGTTGGGGTGCATCTTGTCCCACTAAAATTGCTTCACAAGCTTTTTCCATGTCTTGTCTTCCTTGAAATGTCAGCTTGGACGGCTGTCATGGAACTCCTAAAGTAGCATACGACATGGTTCGTTGTTTGGGGGGACAAATACCTAGTGAGTCAATGGCCATTGCCAATAAGGTGAGTCGTACACAAACGCAGCCTTGTCGTATCCGAGATGCAAGTCGTAGCCACGTGTAAACAACTACCCGAGATACGGATCTCATTTTAGTTGAAGTGTTGCTACCTCAGCCATCAGGTTTTGTCGGCGGCTAAGTGCGCCTACTGAGTTCGATATCGTTGTCAAATCCAGATTCAAGGAAAGCCATCCATCGAGTTTCATGTTGACTAAGGTCTAGCTGTGTCTTCAAATGTTTCAACACAAGATGGTTGGTAAGTACAAAGCATCGTTGGCATTTGCGATAGCACCACCATGTCTTAAATGCATGTACAACCGCCAACATCTCCTTATTGTGTACGGTGTAGTTGATTTCTGGTCCACAGAACGTTTGCAACGTACATGCAACTGGTTGTTCTCCGTTTCCATGATTGTGCTAGGGAATCACTCAGATGGCTCGTTCTGAGGTTTTTGTAACCATGACGTAGTTGACCGTTGGATTGGCAAACTGTTGGGCGGGCATGGAAGTCAGAGCGAGAATTTGCAAATTCTTGCTCGATACCTCCCCTTTGCCACTCAATTTCTTTTTCAATCAGATTGAATAGATGCGCTCACACTCATGCGTTCTCCCAAAGAAAATACCGAAAGTGATTGTAGAAACCAAGAAAAACATTAACGTCTCGAACGTTGGTTGATGTTGGCCACTAAGCAAGTGCTGCCATTTCTTTCATTCATGGTGATGCGTCCATTGTTGATGATGTGACCCAAAAAGTCCACAAGACGACGATCAAAGTTGCTCTCTGAGAGTTCTCTGATAATTTTCTCTTTGTAAAACTTTAAGAACCTTTTAGAGATCTTCACCGTGCTCCTCCAGGGTGCAATTGTACATCGGAATCGTCGAGGTATTCCACGATGCATTCATTGAGGTATGGGCAAAATCTGTTGTTCATTGCTTCCATGAACTTTGCTAGGGCATTCGTGAATCCAAACGGCATGACTATGGACTCCACATTCTTGTAGCACGTTGAAAAATCCATCTTCTTGATGATGGCGTCTGCTATGCGGGTCTGGTGATAGTTGATAGTTAAGTCAATATTGGTGAAGATTTGAGCTCCTCGGGGCTGGTCAAAAAGTTCCTTTGCACGGGGGCAAGGGTTGTTGTTCTTAGTGGTAGTGTCTTTCAACACCTGGTAGTATATGCACATCTACAAATTAAGAGTTTTCTTTTTTACAGAAAAAACTCCTCTAGCGGAAGGTGAACATGGATGGGCGGATGAACCCTTCAATGAATATCTCATCAAGTTGCTTTTTTACCTCCGTGCGCTTGTGGTTGCTCATTTGATAGGCCCCTCGAACAATCGGTTGACTGCTCTGTTTCAGTTTGATGGAATGGTGAATGTGACGTTAAGGTGGCAGGGTTTTTGGGTGTTCGTTGGGGAAGACGTCCGCGAACTATCACAAGAGAGATGCAAAATCCTAAGGAACCATCGTAAAACTATTCTATGCCGATAAGGCCGATGAGGCTGATGGATCAGCAACAACTACTTCCGCTTTCTTTACTAACTTGAGATGTACGAGCCACACATCAGCCCCTCATCGGATCTAGTGCTCGACCACGTCAAGCAGTATCGCCTGCACTGGTTGTCGCTCCTTGGTCATTACGTCTTCCTCGGCTGCTTCCATCCCTGTTGTTTCTGTTATCCTCTTCCGCCCAACGTGCAAAAGTTGTCACTTGGCACCATTGACTTCCATGTACATGTCACCACTATTCAAGTCAGTTTGCCGATTATTCTTGTGCAAGAAATCACGTCGGGGAATGATTTTGTTGATACTAATTGGACACGATTCCTAGACCATTACATCTAGCAAGACCCCTACTTCCAGTTGTAGTGGTTCCTAAAGTCTCTATATTTGCAATCTCGCATAAACAGTTTTACTTCAAACATCACCGGTTTAGTCTACAACCCCATCTTCCAAACCATGTCATTGCTTATAAAACTACGAGAAGCTCCTCCATCGAATAGTGCTAGTACTGTTCTGTGACTCTTGTAGCCTGAGGGTTGTACTTTGGGTTGTATCGCCAGTTGATCGTCCTTATAGTCCTTGTTAAACTTTGAAAACTCAATTACCATATGCTACGTCATGAGCTGTTTAGATGGGCAATCGTTCAGCCTACATCGCTCCTCTTGGACAGGAGTCACGTTTTTCACTCTTGTCCCTTGCCATTTCCCGGCACACATTTCTATGACTTCACCCCCATTTTTATCTGATATTTGCTTTGATAGCTTTTAGTGATTTGCCGGATCTTTCTACAGGTGTAGCAAGTGCATGTATCTCTTTGGTCGACGATGTCCACTTCCATCAGAATCGAGGAGTCCCCTAGCTGGCCCTTTCTGTTCCCACGATAACTGTGGTTGGGAGGTCACAAGCCGTAGGATTCCTGGATGCAAACATTGTAGTCAGCATTGTCGACCCTCTCTCTTGTCACGATCATTCATAGTAGGTCATTCTAGACGTAAAGAATGGCAATTGCTTGCCGAATATCTTACTTGAGGTCATTGTTGTGGTGGAAGTAGAGTTCGTTGGGGGCAATATATGCACTAGTGATAATCTTGCGGAATTTTTGCGTGTACTCTGCAACGCGAGATTGTTCAGAGAGACACCCAAATTTGTACCAAGCGCCAGACTTCTCATTCAGCCGTGTAAAACGTGCAAGCAGTGCGCGCGAGAATTCACTCCACCCACTTAGTAGCATCAGCGTGTCTTGCCATTGGGGTTGATGTGCTCCAAGGGAAGAACGATTGTGGTCAGCCATACACGACATGCACTGTTGGCCGTTGATGAGGCCCTGACCATCTCCTTATACCATTTGGATGACCTTTATGTCAGATTAATAACTTATCGCCATTCCACAAAGAAGAGCAGTCGTGAGGTCTATTTGCTATCGATCTTCATTGACCCCAACAGTGGTAAAGCACACCTCAAGACTTATTAGCCACATCCAAACTCTCGGTCCCTTTGAATTTGCACAATCAAACATTTCAGGTGGGGCAAGACAAATCTTAGGTTCGTTTGAGAGTTTTGTATTTCTCTCAATGAGCACCACCTTCTGTGCACTTGCGCTGTGACGAGCCTCCATCATGACGTTAAGTTGTTGGAGAAAACGGGTGTTCCTTCCATCGATTCGAGAGATACGGTTTGCATCTTTATGAATCTTGGTGTTTCTTGATACGTCAAGAAATCAACCGTAAGGTTGTGTCACTTTTGTCGACAATTCTCAAACTTGGTCAAAGGTGTCGGAAAGTGCGAAAAGGATAGTCGGAGAGTGCGAAAAGGATCGTCGGAGGGCAAGGGAACTAGGCCAAATTTCCCTTGTTTTTTAGAGTGAAAATCAAGGTGACGTTGTGAGATGTGCTATTTGTGTAATGATAGGAATGCTCACTCGGAAAGATTAGGGACTCATGTACATCTGGTGCGTAGCAGTTCATTGATATTTTGCCAAGTGAAAGCGTAGATGGTAAACAGGAAAATATGTGGGGCAAAATACGGTTTCAGGATTTGGGACATTTGAGCACTTTCAAATTGGCCGTAGTTGTACTTCGATCACAATTCTCAAGTTTGTCCAACATATGTATACAATGCCGAGAATGAGAATGAGGCATATGATGGGTCATCAACGCTTGAGCCAAGTGACACGTGTGAGGTCTCGACATGAGTGGTATTGTGATGTGAGTCATCCTCGTCTCTTTGTACTACTTATTG
>SZWC01016503.1:1058-15290 GCA_023375785.1 Penium margaritaceum | reverse complement strand
TGGGGGGGGGGGGTGCATCTGCAACATCCAGACTCACAGGAGTTTCCATGGGAAGTTTCTCGAGGATCTTGAAGGTGTAGAAGCCCTTGAGCAGGTGCTGTGCCATGATGCCCTTGCGCACCTGCGCATTGCTCTGGATGAGCTTCAGCACGGCGGGGTCCAACTGCGCGAACGCCTTGTCGTTGGGCGCCAGCAGTGTGACTCCCACCGGCAAAATCTTTTCGATGCTGTCGTGCCCGGCTGCACACGTGTGTGGGGGGGAGGAGGAGATGGGTCGGGTGGGGTCCAAATTCATGCACCTCCGGACGCCTGACGGAGAGAGCGTAAATGTGATGCAAAGGATAGGCAGATGCAGCGGGAGCGCTGTCCTGCGCAGCGCAGAGCAGCACGGCATAGAACAGGACAGCGCAGGAGGGCAGCGCTCCAAGTGTGGTGCGCATCGTACCACTTTGGAGCTCAGAAGTCGCGTCGCATCGCAGAGACTTTGCGTCCTTACCTATGGCTTTGATGGCGCTGATGAGGGTGGCGTAGTTGCCTTTGGCTGTCAGCGCGTCGATCAGTTCGCTGGACTCCTGCAGAAAACGGCCTCGCGCGACGACGCCCTCACGCGCCATGGCTACCGCCACCAGCGCTGCCAGAATACCTGCGAGCGGCGCGAGGAACAGAGCCGACTTGGGAGCCTGAGGCGCCATGAGGGCAGTCCTTTGGCGAGAGTTTCCGAAACGTCTTGGAAAACTGCGGCTCGCAAGGGATTCTCAAGACCGTTGTAGTCACCGAGAAGAAGAACAGAGGCAGACAGACAGACTGACAGACTGGGACGGCTGCTGCCTCCTGGCTCGTATTGGCTGGCTCGCTAACGCACAACGCCGCTGCTGCTGTCGTGACTGGGTTCCGACTGTCGTGTTGTGTGCGTCCGCTGCATCGCTCAGGGGGGAAAGCGAAAACTTGTGCGCAAAGATGTTCGGAGGGGCAGCAGTTGGCAGCACTAAGCCACAACCATTGACAGGGCCAACATTTATGGGTCAATTACTTCGGCTAGTAAGACTGCACACACTGATAGCTCTAACAGGAACGTGTCGAATAATGTTTCCGGCGCCTAGAACCGGAGCAAACTTCTTCACAATACCTAGAACCAGTTACCATGCTTCGACTGCGGCGAGTATGTATCCGACAGAAAATCCAACATGTAGAGCTAGCGGCAAAGAAGAAGGTCCAGATGAGGCGTTCTTAAAAAAAGGGGAAACCATGATGAAAAGAAATAAACATAAACAAGAAAAGAATTAAAGGAACATGAAATATAAAATGATTCATTTAAAACATATAAAAATCATATTTCTGGGATAAATATATGTAAGGTCTCAAAAATCAAATCAGACAACGAACACATTCCTTAAGAAATTCAAGTTATTCATTGATAATGTCATTATCATTTTTCATGGCCTCTTGTGATCCCCAAAAACATAAAAAAGATCAATTTTATTCAAATTTTGAGTGATGTTCAAAACTAATGAAAATAAAATTAAAACCATTATCATAATATGAATGATAACACCATCTTCTTAGAATTCATGAAAATTTTGTAATGGTACTGATTCTATTCCTTAAAATATAGTTCATTCCACATCTAAAACATTTATTTTGGGGAAAACTTATGAATGAAGATAATTTAAATCGTACTTATAGGTTCTTTTCTATTCTCCCTATTCAGATGGAATATTATTCATTTTAACGGAAGAAATTTACATAAAAAAGATTTATTATTTTTTTATCATTATAAATTTTCTTCTCCCAATCATCAAAAGAATCACAAAACATTCTAAACAAAGTTTTAAGATCTTTCACATGTTTATTTCAGATAACATGTGCTCTATTCATCAAATGTATCACTGCTTATTTTGTATTCGTCATTTTTCAATTCTGTTTTGTGTATGTCTATTCGTGTTCATCGTGGTTTGCCCCTATTTGTTTTGAGGATGACCCATGTGGGCCTTATACTTTCCATTTGGCTCTGAATGTAGGTGTTTTATGTAGGATACAGTCTTACAGTATTGGAAGCGCGGAAGATATTTCTATGTATCGTAAATATGTTTGCTCTGGTTTTAGACGCAGGAAATATTATTCTACATGTCAGAGCTATTTGTTTACGAATTTATCAAGGGTATTGCAGGACGCGACGCGTGTTGCGAGCAGCCCAGCGCGGTTCACGGCGCTCAAGGACGGCACACAGGGGAGAGGACACGAGATTATTCGTGAGCCGCGTTTCGTCTCACAACTCGGTCCTTAGCCGTCCCGTGCGAATCCAAGAAAGTTATTGTTGGATCCCGCGGCCGTCGGGTCGCATCGTCTGACACCTGTCCGAATCGATGTGAAATCCGCATTTCGAGATCTCACACAGCAGGCAAACAATTAGCGAAATGACTCGCCATATTGATCTCTCTACCCATCTTCATTCGACTTGCCCTCGACATGTGTAACAAATTTTCTTAACATGACATGTATCAATAATCTCCGAAAATGTTCTGCGGAAGTCAGTTAGTAGCGCAAACAGATTCGGATACGCAAATCAGAGACAAGTAAAAAGGTTTGGGAGGATCTGACCAATGTCAGAATTAATCAAAAACATTTTCTTAGAAAACCTCTGCCCAATCGACAGTAATGATGAGATTACATGTATGCATTGTTTGACAAAGAAATTTTTTATATTTCAGCTTTTCATAAAATTAACACAATATCTCGCATTATCCCTACACATATTGCATTATCATTGCAAAATGCAATCTCAAAATCACAAGAGTTAAAAAACCCTCTAAACATTTACATGTTCTCTCCAAACACGACTTGATTACTACGAACAAGAAAATACTCATGAAGTCCGAAACAAACTCTAAAGTTTGAAGGAGAATCACTTGAATAACCAATCTCCACCAAAATGCCAAGCATTGTTGCTAAGGTAACATATCTCTCCATCAAAACCATTTTGAGCCGTACTATCCAATTTCGTAGGTTGAACTCCCTTAATAAGGCTTTCCAATTTTGAAGCCCCAATTTTCTTTGACAATGGGCTGAAACATCCCTCAAATAAGGAGCACCATCTTCCCCCAAAACTCAAGATTCCAACACTCAAGGAGACAATCGTCCGAGGTTCTTGATGCATTATGTTTAAGATCTCGCACTCATACTCAAAACTACATTCAGTATGCGTTGCATGAATGTCACTTCAATGTTGTGGTACTTTTCCATGGATTTCACTCCACTAGATGTAGTGGTCGTGTTTATCTTTGTTCATGCTCTTTGTGAGAAAACATTCAACGTTTTTGTGTACACAAATGAAACATATATTTATTCCACCTTAAAGAATGTGAGGGCAAGCAACGTCCTTTGATTTTGATGTGCTTGAAATAACCATTAAATTATGTTTATTTGGCAAGACTGGTTGATAACTAGTTGTCCGCTAATAGAGGCATTGGTCATTTTTTAGAAAAGCACACCTCGTCAAGGAGATTTTATAGATAGGTGATGAGTTATGCCTCTTTCAAAGTAACCACGTACTCTGCCTAGGTGCTTCTCACTGTGAAGTAGATCTGTTTTTAAACTTAACCATAAGATTTTTGTGTATCCAAGCAAACAAAATTATGATGTAATGTTAAATCTTTTCTGAAGTATTCTTCCAACGTTGGTATCACTATACCATTGCACCTATAGAAAAGTCTAAGTGCCATAAAAAAGATGCAACGTATATGTTTTATTCAAGTATTGTGTCACGTAAGTCAACTCCTTACACTTTCTAAATGGATGATTTTCAAAATTGCAAGCTTTATGCCCCGTGAATTGTACATCAATTCAACTACTTTTTTCTCTTAAATGAGAGATACTATGCATAAAGGGTAAGTTGTTCAATCTAGAGGAACGTCATCATGTCTTTCTACTGAAAATGATGAGAGTGATAGTGGAGTGTTGTCGAATTTACAAAAAAATGTTACTAATTCTAATCATTTTCTTTGAAAAGGTTCATTTTGCAAGGGTAATAATCCGTACTTTGTGATACGAATTGACGTTCATACTTGAGAAGAAACTCATGTTGAGCACAACACTCATTTTAACTCAGACTACCATTGCCCTTTTTATTATCTTTGAAAGGTCATGATAGTTGGAATGGATTTCAACAATGTATACGAGAATGTGAGTCTTGTCATAGTGTCAATGAATCTTGATGTTCAAAGAGGCAATGGTCAGTAAATGAAGCCTTGAAATTGAGGTTGTTTAAGATGATCTGTAGTTTCTAGAACCGCAGAATGGGGCTTTTCTTGAGCCCATATAGTCTTTTAAGGAACTTACAAAATTGCGTAGTCCCATCATGATAACCCTTTTGGTGCTTCATATAGTTTTTTATGTCCACCTTAATTTTGCGATTTGTGGTTCACATCAAGCCATACAATTTACCAATAGTTTATAAGTTAAACGAGAAAAATCATTTACATTGTAGTGGATCCACATAGTAGTACATAGGTGTGAAACAAGTCTTTCTTAGGTATCTTTGTGAAGCCTTTTCCATCCAGGCAAGCTTTGAACCTGTGAAGGTGAATTTTTGTTTTAATCTTCACATAGTAGACCCACTCAAAATCGACAATGTATTGCTTTGGAGGCATTTTGATGACTTCTCATGTTACTTAATTGACGAGATTGTTGCATTCAACATTGAGTGTCCAATTTGAACAAGATGGATGACGTATGTACATGGCTTCAATGTTGTTGGACGGTTCCAAGGGTAGATCATGTGCTTGTTTTGTATTACAAGAACGTTGGGTATAAAACATGTATCAAAAGTTTCTTCCTCTTCATGGCTGGTAAATACCTTGAGAGTTGTTTGGTTGGTTTCCTTAAGTTGTTAGTTTAAGATTTTCTTAAAATACTTAAGGTATAAATCCTGATGGATGGTTGAATTCATCAAGACCACCAGGCCTCCTAGTAAAGAGGAGATTTCACTATGGAATCATTAACGTTTGAGTGTGAGGCAATGGATATCATCATTCATCGCAATGATTTTAGAACCTTCACTTTCTCATAACGTTGTTTCCAAAACTCCATCTCGGTATGATCTTGCTTTTCCTTCTCTACCGAGACTCTTTGTTTATAATCAGTGGTTTTCCTTGGAAAAATCGCATTTTTCTTTGAAGAAGTCTTGTAACAAAGGTTCTTGTAGTATTCGGTATCATTGTTGTTGATGCAATGGAGTGTTATGACGTTGTGGAAGATGCATTCCATTTGGACCGCTGTAGATTTTAATGTGGCATTGTTGTTTAGCTTATGTTGACATTATAAGTATTCTCATCAAAATAGTAGATCATGCACACCCAAACGTGTGAAAGGCAAAGATGTGATGTCTTTTGTTGTACCACGCTATGTTAACAAGTGATGACATCGGCAAAATAGGTGGTGGAAGTCATGGAAGATTCATGATTTGTGCATTTTGCTTTGACCGATGTAAACTTTTCATGTATGAGTGTCGTCCAGTATATGCATATTTTCTTTAACGATGTCTCAAGTTGTCATACAGGTAAATGTGTGTAAGCTAGAAATAGGATTCCTTTTGTTGTACCAAGTTACATGTAAGGGTGTGGTCATTGGGAGAATACATGTTGGACCTCCATCTTCGACCCCCTCATGTTTTCTAGTATTGTTGGCCATCATGGAACTTAGTGTTGTGCCAATAGTATTATGGCCTTCAAATTTTCCTCCAGCATAGAACTATTTCTTCTTGCCACACCATTTTTCTATAAGTGTATGGAATAATCATCGTTGTTGTTTGATGAAAGTTTCCTAGAGGACAACAACAAAGTTATTATTGTGAACTCACAAACGTTGTATTGATAGATAATCTAATTATTTTTCATGGAGTTGCCTCCTTTTTGTGGATAACACACGTATAAGATCCTAAGAATGGTCACAATGGACACGTGGATACGTCCAAATCTAGCATGTGTTATTGCCGATGAATGCGAGAATGGGTGCTCTCTGGAGATCAGGCTTTAGTGTGTGGAGAGCACAGTCACAGCGGAAAGTTAGACTTGGAGATGTCTGGAAGCCCAAGAGGTTAACCATTTTTTAGCTCCACTTTTACAGACAAAGAAGATGAAATTGTAGTCTGGTCATGGAATTGCTATGAAAAACTTCCTTTGTAGTTACTTCCCCATTGATCGTGCTCTTGTAGAGCTCCATTTCTTCTACGGTGAAGCAAAGTCGTTTTGGAATCAACTTTCCAATGGAGATGAGTTTAACAGAGATGCCAGGTGTGTAAAGCACTTCATTAATTGAGATTTGAATGTTTTTGTGAGCATCAACTTTGAGATCTTCCATTTTTTTGGAGGAGAGTTTCACCAAAACTACCACCACCTATGTGAAGATGCTTCCATATGTTCAGAGGTTGTGCAAGGTGGTGGGATCATGTGTAATATGGCTTCTATTACTCGTCCTTAATTATTACATGGTGAGCTTCTTGCTCCTTGACTGCTGCTACTTGCTTGCACTTCATAGGCGTTCCTTTTATGAGATGTTTTCTATTTGATGATGAATTTATCTTATCAAGAAGCTCTTTGAAATATGTCCCTCTCGTATGTAATATCTGTATGTGATAGAAAAACATTTTTTAGAATTTTGAGGGTCAGAGATGAGAGATGGAATGCTATGCAACACTAAGTAAGGAATTCATAACAACATCCACATCTATATTTGGCTGCATGATGGCAAAAATAATGACAACGAGCGATCAATGGAGTACAAAGTGTCT
The DNA here is from genome assembly GCA_023375785.1 of Penium margaritaceum. NCBI lineage: Eukaryota > Viridiplantae > Streptophyta > Zygnematophyceae > Desmidiales > Peniaceae > Penium > Penium margaritaceum. The sequence goes on along the minus strand of SZWC01016503.1, from coordinate 8,506 downwards.
TGTGTTTGCAAAAACATCTTAGGATGACAACGAGCAAGGTTGACAAGTTTTTATTTTTGGTGTTGCTCCACCTTCTTCTCACCTTGATTGTTACAAAACATTTTGCACATGGTATTTTTGCTATGGATGTGACATTATGTATGAACCAAAATGCACCAATAAATCAACCATTACTTTTGCAGGTTATTCATGATGAAGGACATGAAGGGGGCTTCAGGAAAGGGTGACTTTGTGATAGTAATCTAGTCAAAATATTCTTAGCGTTATGTATGTAGATTCTGACATTGCCATTGAATTAGAAAAGATTGAAATGGAAACACTTTGTAAGGGGTTAAAATTTTGGGTGGATTTGTTGTCCTTGTAATGCATCTTAAGGTATTTCTATGCTCAGTACGCGAGTTTCTTTGTGTCTTTGTACATTTGATGAGCATGTTGGATTTGTGGTACAATACTTTTGAGGAATGAGTACACCATGTGGCTATCATACTTGAACTGTTGATGATAAGCTGGTGGGCTTTTGCGGGCTTAAAATCTTCAGTTCTTGTTAAAGAACTGACATAATTTGTGTGGAAGGGTAGCTACTATAACTTAAATCGAGTATGGGTAAGATCTTTATCGTTGAATTTTCTTTGTTGATGTTACCTCATGGTAAAGTGCTAGAGATGGCTTGTATTCATAAAAGGACTGGGTACCAATAAATCAAAGGCAAGAGTTACACTAATTTTTCTAGGTGCACAGGGAATACGTGTTCCAAGTTGAGTTGCTATGTGGTGAGCTGTTCTAGGTTGACCTTCTAACATTAGATGTAGTTTAGTGTAGCTATCGTTCATGCATACTTTTGCATCAATTATAAAAGCGATTGTAAAGCTTTGGATGTGGCTCAGAGACCATCTTCATGCATATTACATTGTTGGAATCAAGTTTTCTTTGGTTTTTTAACGTCGTAGACTCTCATTATATCTATGCATATTTGTTTTCTACCTGTGCTGGTTGATTGTTTTGGCTTCTCAAACTCCAAAAAAAAGGTTCCATCTTCTTTGCATATTGTAAGGGAAGAGAATTGATCAATTCTTGCTGCTCATCTTAACCTTAATCTGTTTTCTAGGATGGACTCCTACAACTATGAATATTGGAATTGTTCCACTTTGTCCTAGGTGTTGTAATTTCTTCTTTTTATTGTTTTTTGTCACATTTTATCACCCTACTTTCATATCATATTACGAAAGTTGATACATTTGTTGGTGAAAGCACACTGAATACTATCATGTATGGAGGATAATCACACCATATACGTGGATGCATGCAAAGAGACATCATTGAAAACAACACACTGTGCCTATAATTTCGGTAAAGCCATGCTTGGTATTAGTGGGTGAAGTAATGGTGAAATTTAAGCAACGCACAAAGTATTGGAGTCAAGACTTGGGTGTAGATGAACCACAAGGCAACGTTGATTTATGCCATCTCATTCGGGAACCTAAGTGACTAACCATCTTGTAAACTACTCAAATTCCTAGTGCTTGAGATTACACTAGGATAGCGCAATGGATGAGTTGGCAAATGACTTTGGAAATCTTGATGGTAGGTTGCTTGTACCAAGGAAAGAACGCAAGTTAGAAAGTAGGACTTTATGCCCTTATGATAGTTCAGAGGCACGCCTCTCTAGACTCTCTTTGCTGAGAGATTCCATAGAGTTACATTACCATGTGGATGATTTTAGACTTTTGTTTGGTTCCACAACCAATTTTGTAATAGTTTATCCCTCTTTGCAAGCTAAATGGGCTTTTGGAAGATGAAGGGTTGCTAGACTAGGTTAAGAGTCACCATAAAGCAAAAGGGTCTCTCACAATTGAAGGGTCATAGGTTACTCGTGAGTATAATTCTCCTCCTATAAGGAAAAAAACTTCTGACCTTATATTTATTTGAGAAATGATATTTGATTCCTTTTATGACACTCCATAAGAATCTTCAAAGGTGGAGACTGGTCTATTTCATCAAGAATCTTGGGTGAATGATATTAAGCTTAGCATGTGATATCATGTTCCATAGAATCATTATTGCCTTGTTTTTCTTTGTAACATTATGGAGAGAGAGTTTGTAAAGTTATCCTATTGATTCATAGTAAATATTCAAATTTTAGATCATTTCGTGGGACTTTGTGAAGCATGTGTGTATGATGACAATCCATGTTGCTTACCAAACCCGCAGATACGTTACCTATGAAATCATATGATACATATTTTACAATTTTCAAATTCTCATTGAATTTTGACTCATATGAAGTGAAAACATAATACAATTAATCTCTATGAATATTTTTGTTTCAATTTGCAAGATTGAATTTGGGATGTAGTGATACGTTTGAGCACATTAAGCGTATTCAATCAATAATGTCTACATTTCTATGTTGTCAATTCAAACACCATTCATCGATTCTAACTGATCTCAAATAGCATTCCACCACCTCATAATACATCACAAGTTGTACAGCAACTTTGTCTCCATCTTTGGTTGGTCTTTGAATGCATAGCTTCATAATCGTTTTGACTTTCAAACCAAGGCCATGGCGATTGTCGCATGTGGGTGGATTGTCATGAAGTTCTTCTAAAAAGCTATCATAGATTGCGAAAACCATGCAAAGATTGTTTCATGTTATATGTGGGAAGGATATGTAGAAGGAGCCACATGACAATGATTCACACTTGAGGAAACACTTATTTGTTTTGTGCTGCACCATGAAACAACCAAGAAATTGCAAGCCACACTTACAAGTGGTCACTTCATCATATGTCAGATACAAGCCTTTCTAAACCATCCCATTATCTTAAGTCTTGTTCCAGCCAAATGTTCTCTTTTAATGAGACTTAACGCAACAACTCTAATTCAGCTTGAGTTTACGATGCGTGTCTTGGAGGCATCCTTGTGTAGAATGCTATGGAAATGCCAAAGGAACTCACAACGTGACATTTAGCTATTGGGGAGTGCTCTTGCCTTCTTATAGAATCATCATATAGCAATGGCTTGATTCCACTCATATGTAAGGAAGCCATGATTCCATGGAAGGAATGTAGTCCGCTTTGTGACATGGACAATAATTTCACGATGAATAATGTTGAGCTTGTTTGGTGGATTTCATGCAAATTTCTCGGAAACAACGCAAACATACTAAAGCAATTGACATGGATGATTTACCTTGTTTATAGTACGTTGGTGGAGGTGATTCACATGCATGTTATGCAAGGGAACTCACAAAATCTATCCATGCCATTGTGTGAATTTTGGGACCATGAATTGTTTCTTGAGAATGGAGCCATTAGTAATGGCAATGCAACCAAATCACCACTTGTAAATGAAATGTTTATTGTAACGTATGCTCTGTGGACCTTACCTTTCAAGGGAAGTGGTGTGTGCATTAGGTTTGGTATTTTACATTACATCAAAAGATGTAACATTTGAGAGCCATACGAGAGTGTTTTTGAGTGCTATAATTTGTGGTGAGTTGCATAAATTGTTTGTTAATTCTTCTCTTTAATTACACTTGCTATTGGAAGAACACATGTTTTGATGTGATACATTGAACGACTTCATTGGTTATTCTCTCAAAGCAACCTGGAACACCATGCAAAGCAGAGAAGAAGAGGGTGTGGAGGGGATTTTGTTCATGCAACAAGAGGTTGTAGTAATACATAATATTATTCGTAACGCTTCTTTTCATGAGGATGTGGAAGGCCTTGAGTTATAGGGTTGCACCCATGTAGATGTCTTCAACTTCCGCACACTTGAAATGTATAAATCCATTTCATTAATAAATATAAAAATTCTATTCTTTTATATGGTGACTATCATAACTTCATACCTTAGTTTACTCTTTTAACATCAGGAGCAAAGTTCTTTCTCATAATGGTTTTCTTTGTCCTATCTAGTTTGCACCATTTACTGATGTTTTTGATTAGCATGCTTTGTATTCGTTGTCACCCAATATAATGAATATGTGGGCAAGAAAAAAATAATACAAAAGGCCTAATGATAATACCACAAGAATTCTTCACTTTAGTAATAGTATGAAATCTACTTATCAAAATTCCCAAAACCCATGCTTGAATATGTGGACGAATTCCTTCATTTAAAAAACTCCTTGCATGTCTATGGTTGTCAAGTACCTCTCCCATACTCTTTGAATTGATAATACACCTCACGATTTGGTTTCATGAGGCCATGGGTTTTAGGAAATCATATGGCAATGAGCATGAACTTATTCATGATATATTGATCACTCCATGTACCCTTCTCATGACAATGATAACATTTTCATATGCAACGACCTCGTGTGTCACATGCCATTTCCATAAATTTCCAATGTTTTGTTTGACCTTCTTTGTACCCATGAAAATCCACAAAGGTGTTGGAACATAATTCAATAATGTTGTGGGATAAAAAACAATTCAACATTATAGGCTCTTCAAATAACCAACAAGATTGTGTGCCACATTAAAACATGAAACATACTTCTACAAATGCCAAAACTCTTCTCCAAGCCTGAATGCATGGATGCATGCTTACATTTCAATATGTCTTTGCATGTGTATGGTCTTGGTGACCTTGCCCATACACTTGTTAGTGATAATAGGCTACACGATACGGTTTCATGAATTCATTGGTGTGTGGAAATACTAAAAAATGTATAATGAAGTTGTTCGGAAGGACTTCGAATCATTAACATGATGTTGTGTGAAACATACACGCCTAATGGTTGCTCTTATTCCACCCTGCACTCTGTACATGAAGATTAAGTGGTGGTGATGTGTATCTTGGATGTTTTAGTTAACTTTATGCTCACAATTGACATAAATCACATCATGTTGTTATAAAAAACATTGCCACATGAGTGCCATCAATAGCTCTCATGTAGTTTTCAGCGTATGGTATGTTTTTCGGCCAATGTGCACATCGCTCTGGCCGATATGATTTTTTTGTTGGCATCCTAATGAAATGGGGTGAGTATTGAACAGTTTTTCAACGACCTTTCATAAGGTAGACCAAATATGTGGTGATGCGTGTTGAAAGTGATACATGAGCAATCATAGTATGATGTTGAAGCACACTTAATACATATGCATTGAAGCCTACTTTTCTAGCATGAGCCTTGTGCCGTAGATTGGAAATTTCATCCTTCGGAAATTGATCACATGCTTCTACAATAACGGTAATGTTCAAGACATGTTTCAATTTTGTTGCGAATGATTTTGAAAAAGTTCTTTAGTCAATGCATGACCTAATAATGCTCCTATCATCAGGGATTCATGTAAACAAAATCTTATGAGGCTCCTCGGGATGTGCATGAGATTCTATTTAACCATGTTAGACAGTCGGGATTATAGCTTGATGAAACATTGTACGACTGCTTCCCTTGATGATGTTTACAAGGACTTCACCTTAGAAAGGGATTGCACATGTGGATGGATTCTCTGCATGGTGTATTATGTTGCATGAAGTTTGAATGTCTATCACAACCCAAATTTTTCGACATGACATATGAAATCATTGCATCGTGTATATGGCCGACTAGGGGTCTACTTTCCAATAGCATGGAAGATCTTCAAAAATAAGTAATACATATATTAACGGGTGGAAAATCATGTATTATTTAGTAATGAAATAGTGTTTACTGGCACACAAAAGACACTTGTAGGCTAATGAAGTCACCCACTGTTCCTGGTTCTTAGAAATGCTCTTTTGAAAACCTCTTCTCCCAAACAAGCAGGTGAATTTCGTGCAAGATGAATCTCTACATGAGGGTGAAAGCATGACTAGGAACTAGTCTAAACATGTGCAAGGACATGTGGCAGTTTTGAATGAAAGTGGCCCAACGCTGTTGGACTAGCTCCCTCCAGTCCCATTGAACACAAAGGTCCAAGCATAATGAAGTTATCTCACGGATGTTTTTTTCCTGGTGGTATTGAAGATGGTGACATGATTTGTACCGCAAGAAACACAAAGCCAATGTGTTTTTAGCAGGTTTCTTCGAGTAGCACACGATACTGTTTAGTTGTTGCATAAGCACAACAAACTTTCCACCTTTCAAAGTTGTTTACAATGTTGTCAAGTCTCTATACGAGCACAAAAGAATTCCACCTTGTCAAAAAGTACACATAAATGTCCCGTGAAAAAATATTGAGGCGTAAGACATCACAAAAAAAATTCCTAAGTTTTATAGTGATGCCACGTGAGCTACACATTTTTGCAAAAATATGGACTGTTTACTGTATGATGGAATGTTTCTTTCCTGAAAAAAAGGTCAATTAGGTTAGAGTAAAATTAGTATGTGCGTGTTAGTTTGTTATTAGGTCAGGATCCTACGCTGACAAGTTTAGAAAATGTTCTTACGTATATGTTTAGGTGAGCATGGGTGGGAATTTATCTATATTATTTCATGTTGGACACAAGAATTTCCACCCACATTTACTCGTAACAAGAAAGCGTGTTGCAAAGGTCTTTGCCGAGGTTCTCGTTCTGATGACCAAGTGAGACGAACTTCCTTACTGAAATTTTACCTTCTTGATCTAGTTTTCATAGAGGAATCTCCATTGTGAAGTTGATGTGCCATCAATAAATTTGTAGGGATTTGCTGCTGACATGGCATCGTCAACACTTGGTGGACATTTTCTGTTTTGTATTGCACTTGAAACTTTTCTGTGCTACTTCACGCAGTGGAAAATTTTGTGTGCTCTTACAAGGACAGCATACGATTGTTAGCAGCTTTGCAGGGTGGTCATTGTTAGTTTTCACAGCACGGGAACATATCGGTATGCTACTCAAAAACCGTTGTAGAAGGTGTGTTTGCCTCTTTAAAGCTCCCTTTCCCTCGTCCTGTACCACTTGACGGGGTTGATGGGTTCTTCCCTCAGCACACGCACAGCTACCGCTGCTATTAGCTAAACTTACCTGATGCCGAGTTCATGGCGCCGGTGATAATTGGGGGCGCTTCAACCCGTCGCGTACCGCCCCGCCTCCTTCCTGTTTACCGCTCACTGCTCACTCGCGGGTCGATGCGGCCGCCTTGGCCCAATCCACGCCTCGCCGCGCGTCGCGCTGATGCAAAGCGGGCCGTCTCGCATCCAAATCCGCAGCCGCCAACCAACCTCCGGCCATTGCACTTGCTCGGATTCATTCCGCCATTCGCAACAGGCTGGCAGCGCTCCTCACCGATCCGCCTGTTCAGCTTCTTCGACGTCTTCCGCCCCGTCCTGCGGCTGTGTGCACGAAACAGCTCCGGGACCATCGCCCTCATCGCGCGACTGTAAGCGGAGCGGCAGCAGCTGCTGTCACTCGCGGCACGTCTCACAAGCAGGTCGTGGCCAAGCATTCGCTCCCGGCCTGCGCCACCACCGCCCTGCCCATCCTCGGGGCCTAAAGACTAAACGACACTACGCGGGGGGAAAGCCGGTCTG
>SZWC01016501.1:29021-40413 GCA_023375785.1 Penium margaritaceum | reverse complement strand
GGAGGAGAGGATAGAGGGGGGGGGGGTCCTCGAGTGGGGCACCCTAGGAAACCCCAAAGGGGGCACCCAAGGAGGTGACACTATCACAAAAAAAGAAAGAGGGGGAAGGAGGACAGGGGAGTCCTCGAGTAGGGCATTTGAGTAAGGCCCGTGAAGGGGTACCCCACTCGCATCGAGCGTCGGTGAAAAAAAAAAAAAAGAGTTTTGTGTTCTCTAGTTTGTTTTACCTTTTAAGTGAAGCTTGAGGCCACCACCGTCGGCTGACGACGGGAACCGCTGTAGCAACATCCGCCGCAAGAGTTTCAACAGTAGCAGGGATAGCGAAGGTGGCTTGAGGCCACAGCCGTCGGCTAACTACGGCACCCGATGCTGAATCAACACCGGAGGCGACTTGAGGTCGCACACTTGAGTCGCATAGCAGCGCACAACTAGCGCGGTGGTGACCGTTCTCGTGACAGCGTCGCAGCACGTCTGAAAGATCGTGCTTTGATCGCTCACCTCCCCCCATGGCCTTGTGCTAGCGGGAGCAAATGTCTTGTGCACTCACCCAGGCCGAGCTCCGGAGATGAGCAGACAGGCGTGGCACAGAGCGTAGCCGACGTCGTGGTTGGCACCGGCTCTACATACGTCAAAGGCGTCGCGTCCACAGTGGCACTTTTGGCCGTGGCATACGCCTCAGGCGTCCAACGGCTTTGCCCGCTACTACAGTGGGGATCGGCACCATGGATGGCGCCAGTGTCGCCAGCGTCCTACGTTGTGGCGACCGCCTTGGATATGTTCCTGCCATTTGTCTTCACCATCGGACTTAGAGACGTTGTCAGCCGATACCGTGGCACCCGTCAGTGGAGCCATAGTGGTGTTGTACGCTGAGCTCCAGGGTCTAAAGCGCATGGTGCAACAGTTCACACACCATGTACTCAGTGAGCGGGCCGTTGCCACCTTGCCGCTACAGACGCTCAGTCTGCTTCAAAGATCGAGAGGAGTTGTGTCCTCGGCTGGAACCGCCTTGGTGTCAGCGACACCGGTCAGGGCAGCGAGGAGTCGGAGGTCCGCAGCTCGCCCTGCATCCTCCATGTCGCACATGCGCACGTCCGCTGTCATCGGGGGGGGCATCTCCTGCTTGTGCCGCGTCTACTGCAAGAACAACAGCACACTGGGCCTCTACATCTGTCACTGACTCCGTGTCTGACCAATCCACCATGTACGAATCGTCGTCCTCACAAGGGGCATCTGTCCCCTCCTGGCGGTCAGCCACATGCTCCTGCCGGCGAACACTATCCTGGGCATCAATCATGTGCTATCCTGTCTTCGTCGGTGAGAACTCCACCCCCCCACCGGCCGAAGGACTAGGAATAACCAGGAGGGAGTGGCGCACCAACCCCGCGACCGAGGACGAGGGAGACGGCGTTACTGCAACTCCTGCCACCGCCATAGTAGCTGCTATCGTCCCGGCCATCGTCAATGTATCAACGGCCTCTGCTGCCTCTCCTACCCCCTCTGCCACATCCGGTGCAATCTCCAACTCAATCTCTGAAGTAGACTCAGCGTCAGACCACTCCTCCTTGGACGAACAGTCCTTCACCATAGTGAGATGATGCACCAACTGAGTGTGCTATAAGCCTCCGTCTGCTGCCTCAGTCATCGGCTCCAAGGTGGTCATCGTCGAACACTGCATCCGCCCCACGACCGACACACAGCCAGAAGGTGGAAGGGGGTGACACACCAATCCTACGACCGGAGACGATGGAAGCGGCTCCTCGGCAACGTCCGTCACTGCTGGTGATGCTACTGTCGGCATTGCCACTGCTGGCTGGGCACGTCTAGTCTGTCAAGCCATCCGTTGTCTCGCTTGATGAGTGCGTGCACGAGGGGTGCCGGCAGAAGTGACGGCTAAGATAGCAACGGGGTCGGAGGTTGGGATGATACCGACTAACTCAAGGATAGAGCGGAAGACGTCGAATGTGGAGCAGAGGTCGGGTGGCGAGGGACTGGCAAGTGAAGACACTGTAGGAGGTGAGGATGGCGAGGAGGGAGACAGGGATGTCTGTAGCGGCAAGGTGGCAACGGCCCGCTCACAGAGTACATGGTCTGTGAGCTGTTGCACCATGCGCTTTAGACCCTGGAGCTCAGCGTACAACTCCGCCATAGCTCCACTGAGGGGTGCCACGGTATCGGTTGACAACGTCTTTGAGTCCGATGGTGAAGACGAAGGGCAGGGGTTGTATCCAAGGCGGTCACCACAACGTAGGACGCTGGCGACACTGGTGGCATCTATGGTGCCAATCCCCACAATAGTAGCAGGCAAAGCCGTTGGACGCCTGAGGCATATGCCACGGCTGAAACGGCCACTGTGGACGCGGTATCTACGACATATGTAGAGCCGGTGCCAACCACGGCGTCGACTGCGCTTTCCTATAACGCTACTCTCATGGCCGTTGCTCGTGACGAGTGGAATCCACACACAGCAACACTCCCCCTGGCTGACACAACTGTGAACATAACGATGTCTGAGCAAAGGCAAGAGATGATGGCTCAGGCAACCAATCATAGCAATTACTGATCAAGCATACCACAGCACTGGGTCTCCTGGTGACAGTGGTGCATCCCACCAAGTGCCCGGGTCTTGACCATGTACGCAGTCAATCACAGACCTACGTGTTAAACATCATGCAAGAGAGACAGAGAAACATGGTCTCCTCGTGACCCCAAAAAATGTCTCCGGGTATCCGGGTCTCGACCATATCATGCATGGATCATACATAACACATGTAGGCAATGGGTCTCCACGTCACACCAGTAGAACTCACCAGGTGCGCGAGTCTCGACCAGCATAACCTCGACCATAGCATCGTGCCACACCCCAAGTAACCTCGCTGTCCTCAAAAGGGTGTCAGGCAAAAGCCCGAACACCAACAATGTGTTCAGTAAACTGTTGTGGTGAAATCTCCTCCCCCTTTGCAAGGAGCGTCCCTACGACCAATTAATCGGGCATCCGCGCAAAAACTGTCAAGGTCCACACAACACTTCCCATGTTGTTTGGAAACGATCTCTTCCAAGGGTTTGCTATCAAGATGGTACCTCCTTGCAACATTGTCAATACGTGCAATCCAATATCTGGACATCAGTCCTCTCGGTTTGCAACCGGTTTCCAACGTGTTCATGACCACGAGTAAGTCTATTAGATCTCTTTCAGCACCTGTTGGTTGGTTGGCTGAATTGGACCAAGCTCCATTGAGCCCATGGAACTCGCATTCTAGCCTTTTCGTAGGGTTGGGAGGCACCAAGATCCTAAGACATGGTTGCTGAGTACACTTGTTTTTTCATTCAAAGATTGCACTTATCTTTGAAGGAGGGGGCATTGGTCATCTGGGATGCGAATTTTCCGTCAAAGTCCATCGCCAGACACGACAATGGTCTGAACTAGATGATCTTGGTCTCAACCATCATCCCCTCATTTCTATCTTAAATGGGTACTGTAGGCTACCGCTCATGTCCACGTCAAAAGCACACTTCTTTCGAACTAGGTTAACTGAGATAACCAATCTCAACAACCATGGATTCCATCCACGGACAAAGTGTTCATCGTACAGTATTCACCAAACGGGTGTACCATGATCACCATCATTTTGGTACAAGTTGGAAGAACACCTTTTTGGGTGTCAGTTCATGTCATTGTGATCGAATACCTCCGAATCACATCCGGTGATCCCGGAACAACTAGTTCCTGAATCTGTTTGCAATTACGTCATCACGTGCAAGGGTTCCATTCAAGACCAAGTCAATGGATTGTGCTTGCCAAGTTGTAACAATTCGTGTTGCTTCAATGTCTTCTATTATGTAAACTCGCTAGTTCCATTCAATAGAGTGTTTTTTGTATGCCTCACCTGAGGCACTCGTGGAGGGGATGGCCCTCATGGAAGACATCCCGACAAACATCCACCATTGTGTATACCACTGCAGCGACATCCAAAATTGTATTATACTTGCGTTTTGCAATGTACTTCAATTGAACCATCCCCAAACCAAGGGGCTTGAGACAGTTCACCATGACCTTTCGGGTCAGTGAAGCATGGTTTGAATACACCATTGTCATTATATTCTCTCTCAAAGATTGGTTTTATTCCAACAGATTGGATAGGTGGTGCTGCACCATGCCTTGGTATGCCCGGAATCCCTCTACATGATGTTTGCAGAGCGTGACGTACACAAATAGTGTACCGTGTCACGCTGTTTTTAACTTTGAGAGGTTTCTCCGAACATCAAAAGAATCAGGTGGAAAAAATATTTCTCAAGGTCCATCTTGAAGAGTCCTCATATCAACATTTAGTTACGACACACTAGTCATTACATTGCCTCAAGGTTGACCATGACTCGTTATGTGGTCGATCGGACCACCAAGATGTAGGTGCTAACACATTGTTAGCTTGAAGCTATCGACTCATACATCGTCTCCACGGTCATAAGCTTTGAGGTAAGAACTTAGACTTTGACGTGATTCCAACTATGTTTTAGTTGCTCTATAGAAATGTATGTGATCGTGATAGTTGTCTGGAGCACCATTGGTAGAAAATGAGTATTGCTCATTTTCTCTGAAATGGATTTTCACCAATCTGTGGATGAATTCATGTCATCAACATCGGTTCCCGTAACATTTTCTATCAATGTCCATGACATTTTCACTCACCGAGTGATGATAGACTGAAGGTCGCCTTCAGTTTTGTTCACTTTTGACATTCCGTCCATCTTGTCGTACACAAGAGAGTGACTCTTCTAGTCTTTGACCACTGCACTCCAATGTCTTCGTCCCCCTTTCGTGCATTTACAACCCCCACTCACAAGTATCCTTGTCTTTTGAACAGGGATGTCGGTACCCTCATGTACCTTTTAATCCTCGATACCGTTCGGGTACCCCAATTTGAATCCATCACTCACCGAGTGAGAGGATGTCAATGGTTTTTCCATTGAGAATGTATTCAAGGATGTCATCCTTGAAACGTTCAATCATGGACCGATGTCTGTATCGACCATGACTAATGATGAACACAACCTCCACAAGAACTGATTCATCTAGTATACATTGTGTACAGACAGCGCGATGTCAATCCTCGAGGATTGAAGTCGACGTACTAACACACCGGGTCCATTTCACATCTCATGACATTGACATGACACGGGCTTAGTCATGAAATGATCACATCTGCTTTTGAGCCTTGTAGCGCAATGGGACGTGCAACTGTCGAAGCACACATCTTGCACCCACGAAACCACTTGTTTGGTAAATTGGTGTCGCGATTTCATCCAAGACATCAGTTGATATCGTCAGCGAGTTTGATTGTCACAAAACCGCTGTGATCACTCATCCGTCCAACTTATCCATAACTTGATTTCGTGATTGACGTACAAAAAGATAGTGGATAAGGTTTTTGTGCATGTCATGCACGTTCTTCACGCATGTTGTGCACCCATTTTCAGGTGGTTGAAGTACAGCGGCATGAATCGCCTACCATGATCTATTGAAAAGTGGGTTGTCTCTGGCACCTCCTTAGGTCATGCAAGCCAGGCATGGTTTGGAACTGCTGCTCAACCAACAGGGCTTTTGTAGCAAGTTTAATCTATGGATACGGAGGAGTTCAATCACCTTTAACATGGTCCAAATTTGAGGAAATCATCCTTGTCACACTGTGATTTATCCGAAAGAATCTGGCGTGTACTTCTTTTCAAAGTACCTGTCCAAACTGCTATCGGCAGGGTGAATTTTTTAACTTCAAATGGTCATCAGTGTCGGTCACGTCCAAGATCATTGTGTTTTTTGTACACTGTTTGGGCATACATCTGATGACCACGACCGTATATGATTGTTTCTAGTCATACATGTCGATTCTCTATTTGAGGAATCCGACAGTATAACCATCCTCAACATCGTCGAGATGCCTTGCAAATGTGAGCCAATGCATTTTGGCGCTTCAAACAATGTGCTCGGCCCCCTTGTCCATAGAACCATTTCTACACATAGATCGTATGCTTTCGTTTGGTGGTCTATCACAAGCTAGCCTGTTAAGGCAACGAGTTGGCTAGTTCTTGCTAGTTGATACAACGGGGTACAATCAACAACCATGTAATTATTGCAATCGGCATGTTATAACACGTGTTGTACCATCAACACTAGCATGGGTAGTCCAATCACAGCTCATGGCCATAGTGCGTTCGGCACTCGCATCAGTGGTGCATTCGGCATCCATGAAAAAAGTGCAACTCGCATCTCTTGTCAATAGTGCAATTGGCGTTTATGACGGTGCTACATTCGGCACTCGTGCAATCGGTGTTAATGACAACGGTGCATCGGCACGCGGTTTTACCACCGCAATCGTCGGTCATGCATTCAACGCTCATGGGAATTGTGCGTTCGGCACTTGCATGAATGCTAGGATTGTTTTTTCCATGTTGGTCATATTCAAAGTGCAACCGGCACTTATCAACAGACCATCACGCGTGGATTTCCACCATCGTGTTTGTGTTTTGAGTGCAATCGGCACTCACATTCTTGTTTTGTCAAAATCCATTCACAGATGACTTACCCAGTGTTCTTGATGCAATCGACACCCACGTGGATACACAATCTGCATTTTTTTTCATACCATTGTAGACCATGAGCAATGCGTTCGACACTGGTATCACGGATGCTTTCGGCATTCATGATTGAAGTGCAATTGGCACTTTTTCAGTGGTGTGTTCGACTCTGACAAAGTTTTGCAACCAACACTTGTGCTGTTGACTGTAGTGCAATGGACACTTACATTGATGATGTCGTCGACGTCCGTGTAACTGTGCAATCAACAATCGTTTTTTGCTGTCTGCACATTTCGCATTCTTCCGACAAGTGAGAGAGTCGTTGAGTGGTTGCAACACATTTGGTATTGAGAATTCGTCTAAATGGACGTCACCATTGTGGTTTTGCAACTTGGTGTACATTGTTGTTGTCGTTTGCGTAAACAAAACTGTTTAGCGCATGTACACCCCACAATGAGCCATGTCGTGGATTTTGACGGTCAGCCGTTCTGGGTTTTCTCAAAAATAGCCCATACTTTGAGGTCAATTCACAAAAAGGCACTGTCGGTGCTTAATTTCTCGTGTTGAAACATTTTCCAGTAAATTCCGTCCAAAAGATGGAAAACTGTTGGTTTTCCTCCTTTGTGGCTTCAGAATGGAAAAGAAAAAGAAAATCAGAACTGTTCATTTTTTAAAGAGCTCAACCAGAGCTTTTAGATTCATGCGTCATAACCAATGGTCAAGTTGACCACATACTCGGGTTCGACTACAAAGTTTACAACGTTCCAGACATTTAAAGAAATGGTGAAGATAGAACTCCTTAACATGAGGATTCGTTTGATGCTTGGAATCTGCCAAGCGTCACTTGGTGGTTTTCGGGAAAACTGTCGGTCTTTCCCTTTTTCCGTGAACAGGAAAATGTTACAAAAAATAATAAAGATTGAGGCCTTCTCAATTTCAAAGCTCAGACTGAGCTACATGCCGCATTTTATGGCAGTCAATACTGCGTTCAAGCGCATACGTTATCTCATTTTATGCCAGCCAGCTTGAAGGCCTGGGTAAAATAAATATTCGATCAATTTGAACCGACAACCTCTTCCTTCCCCTTGCACCTCCTTTTGAATGTGCCACTTGCACACGTTCTGAAGACTACCATGCGTGTTTACATCGTTTGTTGTAGGACCGCAGAAGTGGATCGCCTCCTGCCCCTTCGTATCCACTTGGGCATCTGTGCCGTTGGAGAAGGGAAACGCCCCGGAAGCTTCCCTTCCCCGCGGGAGGAGGGTTTAGAGACCCTTTCTCCCCCTTGGCACCCGACTTTTGAACCCAAAACGTAGGCCCTCAGAAAGTGTAGTCCAAGGAGGAGGGACGAAGGGTCGCCTCTGCCATTTTGGCTAAGACGAACCGCGTCGCAACGAACATAGTCGTCATAGGGCTTGGACACAAAACAATAATCCGACCCCAGATCGTTCCACGTGGCATTGCCACGCTGGAACAGGATCCTAGCGCCAAGCTAAGAGTGGAGGAGTGACGGAGTGGATTTTCCATCGCGGCACTCCTTTCACTTAGAATCCGGCCAAGGATATCTTCTAGGCTAGAGTCCAACCAGACTCTAGCCTATTATATTTTTCCGGGCTAAGAGGATGAATCAGACCCTCCTCAGCATGACAAGGTGCATGCTCTTATATGCCAAGCCGCCTACTCGGTTCTGGGCTGAAGTAGTACATACGGCTACCTATCTTGTGAACCTCAGACCTGAGACAGCTTGGAAAAGGAGGAGCAAAAAGAAGCGCACACAAAAGCTGAAGATACCATAAGAAGCATGGTCAAGAGATAAGCCAGATGCCTCCCATCTGAAATTGTTCTGTTTCACTGCCTTTGCCAAGGTCCGATTCAGCAAGGGCTCTGGAAAGCTAGATGCAAGAACGTGAAGGTGCATCTTCATCGGCTACGACACCACCTACAGAGCTTACAGACTCTGGGACGAATGAGTCAAGAAGGTAATCTGTAAGTAAACATGTGATCTCCACGAAAGGTGTATGAGTAAGGGAGTGCTTCTGGAACTCAAGAAAACTCCCAAAGGGGGAGAGTGGCTCACCCTCCTTGAGGAGGAAGAAAAATCACCAGCACATTAGCATGTGCATGAGTTGGGTGGTGCAACAGGAAGAAGAGCTGATGTAGATGACTCGGAGGAATCAGAATCTGAGTCCGTCATATCTAACCCTCCTGACCATGAGGAGCATGCCTCTTCCATCATCATCAACAAAGGAGGTTTGTAGCCTCCACATCAGCAGCGACAGCGACGAGGTCCATGGAGCAGTTCACGTCTCAAACTACCTTGGCAGCATTACCTTGCAGATAGGGGTGAATGGGCAGGCTTCCACTATTTGTTCCTGGTTCAAGAGGAGCCTAAGCTGAGTGGGATGAAGCCTTATGTAGTGAGATCAACTCCATGGAGGAGAATAGGACATGTGTTCTGGTGGAAAGACTTGTTGGGGCTCTCGTGGTGAGGTCCAGGTGGTTGCTGAAGTTCAAAAGAAAGCTAGATGGCAAGATAGACGTGTGTAAGGCTCGGGTGGTGGCAAAGGTGTTCTCTCAATGCCCTGGCACAGGGTAAAAAGAGATGTTTCCGCCTGTTGTAAAAATTTCTCCCATCACTGCTGCCAAAAACATGGAATTTTACGAGATGAATGTCAAGACCAGTGTTGCCATCGGGGTCCGGGGTAGGCCTTATACCGCGGCATCGAGACATCGGGTCACATCGATGTAACCTCGATGTCGCGGTTTCAAATCTTCCGAGCGCCGACACTGGCAAACTCACCCGATACACCGCTGTGGACATGGGCCAGTCCTCCAACTTTTTTGTCGTCGTGCGTCAACGTGCCTCGAGGCGTCGACGTCCAACGATGTCGATGTTTCACTGCTTCATCTCAACCTACTGCAAAAGTAGAAAAAAGCAAGGACCCTACTGTCCTACTGGGACAGTAGTTTGTTGAATAGAACAATAGAAAATCACGAGGGATCGTTCAACACTTTGAGTTTGCAAGCTTGAATTCGGATGATTTGTTAAGGGACTCTAGCCCTGAATTGACTGCAACTAAATCTGTCTATTTTTGTACACGGTTCGCGAACACATTTGACTGTTAATTTGCTTCCGTAACCTACGTTTCCTTCTTATAGCAAGTGGTTTGATGCCTCTAAATTGACAAATAAGTACGAGTGTTGCATGCTTTTATAAAACTCTTTCACTCCGTCTGTCCGCATGTTGCCTCAAAAATTGGTGCGGCACAATCTTCTATCATCCGCCCGTCGGATGTCCAACGGGTCCGCATCGCACGGCGACGATGGCCAATGGAATCTCTGACAAGGCATGGAGCCCTCATCGAGGACGAGGGCTCGATGCCGTGGGTCCACGCAAGGATCCACGTACCGCGACAGTCCGAACTACGGTTCGGAATCTTCAGGACCATCGAAGGCCCTCGGACCTGCGTAGCGAGGCAGGCCAACGTAGGCACGTTTGAGTCGAGCCCTCTACACTCTTTCCCCTTGCTCGGTGTTATGTTCCGTGCCTTAGGCACGGGGAGAAGTTCTCCCGGAGAACGTAGCGGGCTGAGCTTGGCTTGCAATCTGCCAAACCACCCAGCAGCCATGTCGGCTGCTTCTTCGTCCTTGACAGCATCTTCAACGGAGGCCCCACTGTTTGATCCTCCGAAAGTGGCACCATGCAGGGGTGATTTCCTCACCCTTGCGCTCTCCCGCCACCTCAATCCATCTCCAACCGCCGCCAGGAAAGCAGGTTTCCAGTACGGGTCGTGTGGTGGCGTGTATCCGGGCACCTGCGACCGCATTAGGGGTCATTTTGGGGAAAGCAACGCCAACATCGCCAAATGTCCGCACCCCCCCCCCCCCTTGCGCGTGATGCTCTCGGCCTGGAGCGTTCCCCTATCCCTCCAGGCGAATGGAAGCCGCACTGTGGACGTTTGTACAATGGAAGAGGAGAGTCCTGGGGCACCAGGGACAAGCCAGTGCCGTGGGCAAGGATGTGGGAGGAAAGGGAGAAAGCGGCTCAAAGAGAGAGGGTAAGATTGAGTGTCGTGGATGAGGAGGAGCAGCGTGAAGCTGAATTTCAGGCAGCTGCAACAAGGTTGGCAGCCGAACGTGCTGCTGCATTTCTCAACGCCATGCCCCTGGTTGACGTCAGCAGGATGGCGGGCATGAGGCAGAGCAGCATGCGCGCCTTCACAGATGAAGCCAACAACGACAAGTGCCAGATGGCAATTGTCAAGTTGATGGCCTTGAAGGCACTGCCCATCTCCTTTTGCAAGGAGTCCCCCCTCATGGAGGTGGTTTCCACTGCCAAGCACACCACTCCGTCCTTCAGGCTTCCCCACCGCGACAAGGTGGTGGATGCCATCCTTCCCAAGCTGGACAGGGACCTTGAGGAGCTTGACAAGCCGCTGAAAGATCAGTGGAACATCTACGGCTGCTCCTTGGCCGTCGATGAGTGGGCTGATGAGCAATCTCGGCCCATTTACAATGCCATGGCCGTCAACATCCAGGGCTCGTGCCATGTTTTCTCCCGTGATGCCAGCGGCCTCGTCAGGAATGCCAACCACATGGCGGGGATGATAGAGCAGGCGATAGAGGAGGTGGAGGTGCAGCACGTCGTCGGTGTTGTTTGCGACAACACCAATGTCAACAAGAGGGCATTCGAGGACCTCAAAGGCAGTTACCCACATGTTTTTTTCCAGGGCTGCTGCGCGCACAACATAGATTTGGTGATGAAGGAACTCGGCAAGAGTGAGTGGGGGTCGGCCATCATCAACAAGGCAGAAAAGCTGGTGGC
>SZWC01016500.1:47596-64617 GCA_023375785.1 Penium margaritaceum | reverse complement strand
CCAAGGTAGAGATCACCCACGGAGTGGTGTTTCCACACTGAAAGGTTCACTTAGCTTGTCCCAACCGTAGCCGGAGAGTGTTCCAAACTCTCACCCAACTGGCAATGCTACACACCAAAGTGTGCACTTCCACTTGTTCTTTACCCTCTTTCTTGGTGGCCAACAAGGGATTAGTTTTCTCCCAAGTCTCAAGAGTGAGATATGATGATATAATCACATGTAAATGACAGGCCTTACATAGTCTCTGGTCAGTGCTCCCAGTGGCTTCTTTGAGGGGCCTTCCCCCCAAGGCCACCCTGGACAGTGTCATCAGGTTTGATGACATGGAACCCTCTGTGACCGCCAAGTGGCGCTTGATCCACCTTGGACCTTAGAAGCTTCTAGGAAGCTTCCTTGGCCCTTCTTCGTCACAAAGAAAATTTTGGTCCTGGCGGGATTCAACCCCGGACCTCTCGCTTGGGAGACGGTGCCTTCACCCACTAGGCTATAGGAAATCGTCCTACGAAGCATGTACCAGGTAGACTACAAAGAGTAGACCAAGGGGACTTACTCCACAAGGATGAACAGTGCATGCCTTGTCTCTCTCAGCCTCTCTTGCATGTCGTTGGGGGACTTGCGCTACAAGCGCAGTGCATACCCAGTCTAAATCTTCCGCTAATTGGACTAGGGGCATACACAGAACATAGCAAACTCTCCCTTGCACCTGCGTCCATTTGCAACTAGATTCCTGCTGCGGCCATGGGCCCAGCGGTGTCGGCCACCTGTGAAGTAGGCTGCCCGTTCAGCCCTCGTCTGCTGCGCTGACCATCCCGATGCCCTGTGCCCCTGCCATGTGTGGGTCACTGTCCAACGGCTTTGTCAGGAAGTTCGCGAGCATCTGCTTAGTCGCGATGTACTGCAGATCCCCCAATCCCTTGGTGAGGAGGTCGCGTGTGTAGTGATAGCGGATGTCGATGTGCTTGGTCTGCCTGGAGAGGGTTTCCTTGAACGTGATGTCCACCGCGCTCTGGTTGTCGACGTGGACGACCGTGGCCTCCTTCTGTGGTGCGTGCATCTCAGCGAGCAAGCTGCGTAGCCACTGCATCTCCTTGCACACCTTAGACAGCGCCACATACTTAGCTTCTGCGGTTGAGATGGAGTCACAGTCTTGCTTGCGGCTGGCCCACGACACAGCGCCGCCGTTCACAAGGCACACAAAGCCCGAGGTGGACTTCCTATCATCCACGTTGCGTGCAAAATCTGCGTCGGTGTAGCACTTGAGAGGCAAAGGGTTTGTTCCTTGAAGGCCGCCTTACTACAGCCCCATGTGCCGTGTCTTATTCAGATAGCGCAAAATGTGCTTCACGGCCTGCCAGTGGAGTGGCCCAGGGTTGGCCACGAACCGACTGACTAGTCCCACAGAAAAGGAGATGTCCGGCCGCGTGCCAACCATGGCATACATGATGCTACCCACCGCAGACTGGTACGGCACATCCTGCATTTCGCGGCGCTCAGCTTCCGTGCTGGGGGAGTGGGCGGAGGTGAGATTGCACTTCATGGGGAGAGGAGTGCTGAGGGCTTTAACGTCTTCCATGCCATTGCGCCAAAGCACCTCTGAGATGTACTTCGTCTGGTTGAGCTCGATGGTGCCTACAGCTCGGTTGCGATGCATGGCGATGCCTAAGAACTTCTCGAGCTTAGGCAAACCAATGCTTCTATAGTATTGTAACACTTCCGCACTGAGCAGTTCATAGGAATCACTTCCTTACACTATGTCCTTAGGACCTTGTCAGTTTTCCATGGGAAGCAAACTTCTCGAGCTTAGGCAAACCAATGCTTCTATAGTATGTACCTGTAGTAGACAACTCTATTCGGAGTCTAGAAGGTAGGATTATACTCAATGACAGAAACAGACAGATTCTTATAGTCCTAGAGTATGCCTCTAGCCTAGGCACGTGGATGAGCTACTTTGGGGAAATCTAGATTGCATCATCCTCCCTGCCTTCATAGTCAGCCAGACAAATCGGAACCAGTTAATTGGATCGTCGCCTCAAGCAGGTCGAGAGCTCCCTGTGATCGCCAAGTCTCAATTTTCAAAGTTTGCGAGGTCATGGACTGCTCATGTTTCGGTGACCATGGGCGATGGCTTCATGCCTTAGCCTGAGAAAAGAAAAAGGAAAGAGGTCTAGGGTCACGACATGATGGGAGAAATATCCAAAAAGGTCCTAGATTCTTGGGTTACCTTGTCAGAGTCAATTGACTAGGAAAAAGATATCTCTTCTTACTTTTTACGCCGGGTGAGATCCTTGTGTCCTAGCGTCGGATACATGGCGATTCTCCATGGAATTATGGGTTATGTGACCACTAAGAGTGTGCCATGAGAGCATTTTCTAGCTCTATAGGTTGTGTTTGAGTGGTCAGCACGATTGCTAGGCTGATTTCCTCTCTTGTGTGAGATCATGGACTCTAGTGTGTGAGCCTTAGCCTCCATGGCTAAGTATTGTGGCTTGTGAGAGGGATGACTTACCCAAGCTCTACCTCTATCATTTTTTGTGATTGAATAACCATTACCCAGTACATCGAATGCTCTTTAAGTCCCACATGTCTGCTTCTCCAAGGCTCCTTCTCTCCTAAAGATCCAACAGTTGGTATCAGAGCCAAGTTTTACAACTTTCAGCCAGCATAGGCCGTCATGTTGAGAGTGATACATTAGGGTGAAATCTCCACCAAATCTCATGATCAATCACATGATCTTGAATTACCAAAGACAAGCTTTCTGACAATTCCAAGACCATGAAGATGCAACAGTCGAATTGAGAGTTATGCTCAAAACGAGGTTTGCGAGGGCTACACTCTTTTCTTTGAACAATACTGTCGCCTTGTGATGACCATAACTCTCTTATTTCTTTGTCAAATTAGTAAAATAGCACAGGCGACTTGAACTGTTATTCTTAAGCTTTGCACGAGAGAAACGCTGTTTAAGAGCTAGCTGGTGTGAGCTGGGGGAGGTGCAACAGCATACCCTATTTTCAAATGAGCATATCTCCTAAAATGCCCTGTTCATGACCCTATTTTATGGGTTGATCTGAATATTTTTGAGCTGAAGTTTGAAGTGGTGGGCTGAGTTTCTCCAGATTCAGAGTCTCCACGCCTTTACAGCCTAATTTTTGTCTAAATAATTTCTGGCAGAAGGATCACCACAAAAAGGGGTAGCGCCGCCACTCAAGGGCAGCTTTGAGCATCACCAAAGCTCAAAATGGCAGTAGTAGTCATGGTAACAGCATCATAGCCCTTGGAGAGGCTAGACGGATATGCCAACTTCACGTTTTGGAAGATCCGTACCTGTCTCCTCTCGGAGGAGAGGGGCTTGTGGGAGGTGGTGAGGACTGACGAGCGTGCTCCGCCTCGACAAGCGATAGGCACCACCGTAGCGGAGATGGCGGTGGGGAAGATACCGCAAAAGATGCAACACATGCAATTTCATCTACAACTGTAGCAACAACAGATGAGAAGTAGAAGAAAAAGGACAGGTAAGCCTACAAGTTTCTTGTCAACATCATCTCCAATCCGCATCTTTACTACGTGAGAGACAAGGCTACTACTCAAGAGGGGTGGCACACGTTGTGCAAGAAGTATAAGAGTAAAGATCCTCCATTCCTCATGCTTTTGGAGGAGAAGATGATGGCATTGAAAATACAGGGTGGCGTAGGGATAGAGGCATATTTCAACAAGGCAAAGGAGCTGGCAAAGTACCCGAAAGCGGTTGGCAATCCTGTGGAAGAGACGTGCTTCATCCTCCTCATAGTAAGGGGAATCCCAACGAGCTATGACACGGTACGAGAGACGCAAGAGTGGAAGCCGACACTCGACCTGGACGTCATCCCCACGTACTTGGTGCAGGTGGAACTGCGTTATAACTCAGCAAAGCGTAATGACGGCAACAGCAATGAAGCAACTTTTATGGGCATGGGTTGAAGTAAGCAACGGCAGCAGCAGTCTGGGCAACATAGAGGCAAGAAGAAATGTACATGCCACTATTGCAAGAAAGAGGGGTACTTCTAGAAAGAGTACTTCAAGTTCAAGAGGGATCACAAGGAGCAGCCGCAGAAGTAAAAGCAACAATCTCCACAGCAAGCGCAGTCACAGGAATGTAAGGAGTGGCGCCAGTAACAATAGGAGACTTGGACTAACTTGCACCAATTTGGCAACATGAATAAGGTCTAATAGGTGCGCGACCGCCTATTCATGGCGAAGTCTTACATGTTGCACAAGGAGAAGGTGTATATGGCGTGGTACAAGGATTAGTTAATGCAACTACTCTTCATCCCCCCAAACGTATTGCTTTGGGTGATGATCTGGTAGTCTATGCTGAGGGGATTGGAGATGTGGTTGGTGTTGGGAAAGGAGCCATCCGGCTCAGTTTCAGGTCCACAAGAGCAAGTTCCAGGAAAGTACCAGATGCCTGCTACAATTGTCAATCTGACTTCACCATTGGAAAGATCAGGTGGCGAAATGTCTACGGTCCAAGTTTGAGGCCGATCGAACCGTCGGATTGGGAGATATGAATTTTCGTAGTTTCCGGGGTCATCGACCGTCGATATCCGGGTGACCACGGGCGATGGCTCCATGCCTTAGCCTGAGAAAAGAAAAAGGCAAGAGGTCCAGGGTCAAGACCTGACGGGAGAAATATCCAAAAAGGTCCTTGGTCTTAGATTTGCCTTGTCAGAGTGTACTGACTAGGATAAAAGTACCTCTCCTAAGTTTTTAGGTGAGGTGAGATCCTTGTGTGCTAGCCATGGACACATGGCGATTCTCCATGGGTTTGTGGGTTATGTGACCACTGGAAGTGTGCCATGAGAGCATTCTCTAGCTCTCTAGGTTGTGTGTGAGTGGTCAGCCTGATTGCTAGGCTGATTTCCTGCCTTGCGTGAGATTATGGACGCTAGTGAGTGAGTCTTAGCCTCCATGGCTAAGTGGTGTGGCTTGTGAGAGGGCTGACTTGCCCAAGCTCTAGCTCTATATGTACTCCATCATTTTGAGTGATTGAACAACCATTCTTCAGCACAAGTAATGTCCTTCCAATCACACATTCTCGCTGCTCCAAGGCTCCCTCTCTCCTCCAGATCCAACATTTGGTATCAGAGCCAAGTTCTGCCGCTTTCAGCCAGCACAGGCTGTCTTTTTAAGAGTTACGGGTTGGAGTGAAACCTTCACCACATTTGACAATCGACCATTTGATCTTCAAGTTCAAGAGACAAGCTTTGAAACGAGCCCAAGATCGCGAAGATCCAACAGTCGGATTGAGAGTTATACCCAAAACAAGGTCGGCCAGGGGTATACTCTTCTCTCTGAGTAAGACTGTCGCCTTGTGATGACCATAACTCTCTTACTTCTTTGTCAAATTTAAAACGTGGCACATGAAAATTGTAGTATTTTTCCTAAGCTTTCCATTGGCGCAAAAAATTTTGCATTCCATTGGTACGTTTGGGGGAAACGCCGTTTACAAGCTGGCTGGTGTGAGCTGGAGTAGGGGCAGAAGCATACCTTGTTTTCAAAAGGGCATGTCTTTTAATATCCCCTGTTGATGACCCAGTTTTATGGGTCGATCTGAACGGTTTTCAGCTGCATTTTCTAGTGTTGGGCTCAATTTTTCAAAATTCCCAGTCTACTAGCCTCTATAGTCGATTTTCTATCAGACAGATTTACTGCTGAAGCAGCAGCATAAGCAGGGTTAGCGCCACCACTCAAGGGCAGCGCTGAGCATCACCAAGGCTCAAAATGGCAGCAGCAGGTGTTGTAACAGCAGCCTAGCCCTTGGAGAGGCTGGAAGGACGCGCCAACTTCACGTTTTGGAAGATCCGTACCCGCCTCCTTTTGGAAGAGAGGGGCTTGTGGGAGGTGGTGAGCGGCGACGAGCGCGCTCCGCCTCCACAGGCAAAATGCATCACCGCAGCAGAGGTGGTGGCGGGGAAGACGCTGCAGAAAGGTGCAACAGATGCAAGTTCATCTACAACTACAGCAGCGGCATATGAGGAGTGGAAGAAGAAGGACAGGCAGGCCTACATGCTGCTTGTCAACACCATCTCCAACCCGCATCTTCAGTACGTGAGTGACAAGGCTACTGCAAAAGAGGGGTGGGACACGTTGTGCAAGAAGTATGAGAGCAAGGATCCTGCAAACCTCATGCTTTTGGAGGAGAAGATGATGGCATTGAAAATGCAGGGTGGTGAAGGGATGGAGGCGTATCTGGACAGGGCAAAGGAGCTGGCGAAGCAGTAGAGAGCGGCCGGCAACCCTGTGGAAGAGACGCGCTTCATCCTCCTATTGCTAAGGGGACTCCCAACCAGCTATGACACGGTGCGACAGACGTTGGAGTGCCAGCCGACTCTCGACCTCGACTTCATCTGCACGCACTTGGTGCAGGTGGAAGTACGTCACAATGCAGCAAAGCGCAATGGCGGCAGCAGCAGCAATGAAGCAGCTTTCACGGCCATGAGCTCACGCAACCAGCAGCAGCAGCAGTCCGGGCAGCAGAGAGGCAAGAAGAAAAGCAAGTGCCACTATTGCCAGAAAGAGGGGCACTACAAGAAAGAGTACTTTAAGTTCAAGAGGGACCAGAAGGAGCAGCAGCAGCAGCAACAAAAGCAGCAATCTCCACAGCAACAGCAGCAGCAGTCACAACAACGCCAGCAGCAGCAGCAGCATCAGAACCAGACTAGCGCGCGCCATTTTGCCAACATGAACGTTGCCAAGGAGGTGCGCGACCGCCTCTTCATGGCGAAGTCTGACATGTCGCAGAAGGAAAAGGCGAATCTGGCGTGGTACAAGGACTCGGGGTGTACCAAAAGTCTGACGCACCACAAGGAGTGG
This sequence comes from Penium margaritaceum, assembly GCA_023375785.1. Taxonomy (NCBI): domain Eukaryota; kingdom Viridiplantae; phylum Streptophyta; class Zygnematophyceae; order Desmidiales; family Peniaceae; genus Penium; species Penium margaritaceum. The sequence continues at coordinate 57,768 of SZWC01016500.1, read as the reverse complement.
TTCACGCAGCTGCTCTCCATTCCCCCCCGTCCGATTGCTTTGGGTGATGATCGGGTGGTGTATAATGAGGGGATTGGGATTGTGGAGATGTGGTTGGAGACCAAGCGTGGCATTGAAGTGGGAGTTTTCCATGGCGTGCTGTATGTACCTGATGCTGCGTTCAACCTTCTCTCAGTGTCCTCTCTCACCAACACCGGACTGCGCGTTGTTTTTGACGATGACTATGGCTACATCCTCAACAAGGAAACAGGAGAGGAGTTGGCCAAGTCGGTGAAGGAGGGCGACATGTACCGCCTGCTGGGGGCGACCAAGATCTCGCATGAGCAGAGTCTTGCAGCAGTGGTGCAGGCGACAGATGGTGAGATCTGGTATGCGCGCTACGGCCACATCGGCATGTACGCCTTGCAGCAGCTTGAAGCAAAGCAGATGGTGCGTGACCTCCCTTCTCTAACTTTGAGCAGCAGTTGTGCATCGGCTGTTTGGAGGGGAAGCAGCACCGTGAGGCGTTCTCTGGAGCAGAGAAGCGTACGAAAGAGGTGTTGGAGCTGGTCCACACGGACTTGTGTGGACCGATGAAGACCCAGCGCTTTGGAGGCTCTAGGTATTTTCTCACCTTCATTGATGATTTCAGCCGTTACACTACTGTGTACTTCCTTTCCTCCAAGGACGAGTGCTTTGACAGGTTCAAGGAGTTCAAGGCCATGGTGGAGAACCAATCTGGCATAAAGATCAAGGCGTTGCGCAGCGACCGCGGTGGAGAGTACCTGAGCAAGGAATTCCAGGACTACCTCGCAGCAGCTGGCATCAAGGCGCAGCATACCGCGCCGTACTCGGCACAACAGAATTGTGTAGAAGAACGCGCCAACCGTACCATTGTGTTGTCGGTGTGCTCCATGCTGCACGCGGCCCGGCTGACCCACGACTTCTGGTCTGAAGCCGTGAGCACTGCGATCTACATGAAGAACCACAGTCCAACTAAGGCCCTGTAGCAGATGACGTCGTACGAGGCGTGGTTCGGCAAGAAGCCGAGCGTGGGTCATTTTCACGCGTTTGGCGGCATGGTGCACATACACGTGCCAAAGGAGAAGCGGCAAAAGTGGGATGCAAAGAGTGCGCAAATGCTGGTGATTGGCTATGATGTGGCAAGCAAGGCATATCGCCTCTACGAGAGGGATACAGGCCACGTCATCATCTCCAGAGATGTCGTCTTCAACGAGAGCAACGTCATCGGCACCAACATTGTGTGTGAAGAGGCAGCAGAACCAGTAACTGGCGAGACAGTGGGAGCAGAAATTATTCCTGATCCAGTTTCTCCCGAACCTTCCTCTATTGTGACAGTGGGAGAATCACTCTACTCTCCCATGTCTGATACAGTAGATACAGCAGCTTCATCCGCAGAAGCGGAGGAGGGAGATGTAGCACCACCAGCAGAAGCAGTTGTACCAATAGGACCGCGCCAGCCGCCCGCTAACACTCCTGCACGAGGTCGCAGGTACCCTCTCAGGGTGCGTTACAAGCTTGGTGAGCGCGGCCATTTCTGGATACTGCAGAAACCAGAACAGATGAACGTTGCAGTTGCAGCAGATTCAGATGAGCCAACGTCATACAAGGAGGCCATGGCTACACCGGATGCAGGAGATTGGGCACAAGCCGTGTAGGAACAGATACTGTCGCAGCTGGACAACGGCACGTGGGAGTTGACTGAGCGTCCACCTAGACGTAAGGTGATCAAGTGCATGTGGGTGATAGAAGAAGCGGGGAGCAGATGGTAGCCTTGAAAAGTACAAGGCGAGGCTGGTCGCCAAGGGCTATTCGCAACAGGAGGGCATCGACTACACGGAAACTTTTGCCAGTGTTGCAAAGTTTGCCTCTGTGCGCACGCTCCTCTATTATGTAGTAGCTGAGGACTTTGAGATTCACCACATGGATGTCAGAGGGCATTCTTCAATGGTGACTTGGAGGATGAGATCTACATGGAGCAGCCGGAGGGGTTCGTCATGGATGGCGAAGAGCACCTGGTTTCCAAGCTGCAGAAGTCGCTGTACAGCCTCAAGCAAGCGTCGCGTGCTTGGAACCAGAAGTTGGATGCGGCGTTGCAGTGCATGGGGTTTGAGCGCAGTGAGTGTGACTACAGCGTGTATCGCTGGCAGCATGAGCATGAGATCATCATCATCATTGTCTATGTGGATGACATGCTCCTCCTTTTCAATAGCATGTCTGCATTGCAGGAGTTCAAGGAAGCCATGCAGGAGCGCTTCCAGATGTCTGATCTCGGGGAGGCATCATACTTCCTCGGTATCTAGATCACGCGTGATCGCAAGTCACGCTCTCTCTCGCTGCAGTAGAGCCGCTACATCAAGGATGTTTTGTAGCGGTTTGGCATGGCAGAGGCAAAACCCATTGGCACGCCGCTGGAGACACGGAAGTACCTCGTGAGCTTTAATGGAGAAGCAAATGCAGACGAGCGGCAAAAGTACCAGAGCGCCGTCGGCAGTCTCATGTACCTGATGGTGGCAACCAGGACGGACCTCGCACGAGCTGTGAGCGCTGTGAGCCAGCACATGGCAAATCCCGGACCGGAGCAGCAGAAGGCAGTGAAGCGGATCTACCGCTACCTTGCTGGAACCATCAACATCGGCATCACCTACAACGGCAATGACAACAGCATCATCGGCTACACAGACGCCGATTGGGCTTCAAACCCTGAGGACCGCAAGTCCATCTCTGGACATGTGTTCCTCATGAATGGTGGGGCCATCAGCTGGTGTAGTAAGCGGCAGGTGGTCGTGGCCACCTCAAGCATGGAAGCTGAGTACGTCTCTCTCAGCTTTGGTGCCAAGGAAGCAGTTTGGCTTCAGCGCCTTATGGTAGAGATGAATGGGAGTGCAGCAGTTACAGTTCTCATGTGCGTCGACAATAAGAGCGCAATCATACTCACCAAGAATCCTGAAGACCATGCACGCACCAAGCACATTGATATCGCATATCATTTCATCAGCCACATAGTGTAGGAGGGTGCTATCAAGCTGGAGTTTACTCCAACCAGCAAGCAGGTCGATTATTTCTGTACCAAGCTACTGACCTGTAAGAAGCAGCAGTTCTGCATGAAGGCATGTGGACTCAGCTCACTCTGACTGCGGCAAAGTGGGAGATTGTTGGGAAAGGAGCCATCCGGCCCAGTTTCACGTCCACAGGAGCAAGTTCAAGGAAAGTACCAGATGCCTGCTCCGATCGTCCATGCGACTTCACCATTGGAATGATCAGGTGGCAAAATGTCTACGGTCCAAGTTTGAGGCCGATCCAACGGTCGGATTGGGAGATATGAATTTTCGTAGTTTCCCGGTCATCGACGGTCGATATCCGGGTGACCTTGGCCGATGGCTCCATGCCTTAGCCTGAGAAAAGAAAAAGGCAAGAGTTCCAGGGTCAAGCCCTGATGGGAAAAATATCCAAAAAGGTCCTTGGTCTTAGGATTGCCTTGTCAGAGTGTGCGGACTAGGATAAAGGTACCTCTCCTAACTTTTTAGGTGAGGTGAGATCCGTGAGTGCTAGCCATGGACACATGGCGATTCTCCATGGGTTTGTGGGCAATGTGACCACTAGGAGTGTGCCATGAGAGCATTCTCTAGCTCTCTAGGTTGTGTGTGTGTGGTCAACCTGATAGCTAGGCTGATTTCCTCCCTTGTGTGAGATTATGGACTCTAGTGAGTGAGCCTTAGTCTCCATGGCTAAGTGGTGTGGCTTGTGAGAGGGCTGACTTGCCCAAGCTCTAGCTCTATATGTTCTCCATCATTTTGAGTGATTGAGTAACCATTCGTCAGCACAAGTGATGCCCTTCCAATCACACATGCTCGCTGCTCCAAGGCTCCCTCTCTCCTCCAGATCCAACAGGGTATACTCGACCTCGTCCACATTGACGTGTGTGGCCCTATGCGCACCACGTCCAATGGCGGCTCCAAGTACCACCTCACCTTCATCGACGATTACTCTTGAAAGGTGTGGGTGTTATCATGGATGATTACTCTCGAAAGGTGTGGGTGTAATCATCGATGACGGTGAGGCGGTACTTGGAGCCGCTATTGGACGTGGTGCGCATTGGGCCACACACGTCAATGTGGACGAGGTCGAGTATACCCTATTGGATGTGGAGGAGAGAGGGAGCCTTGGAGCAGCAAGCATGTGTGATTGGAAGGGCATCACTTGTGCTGAAGAATGGTTGTTGAATCACTCAAAATGATGGAGTACATATAGAGTTAGAGCTAGGGCAAGTCAGCCCTCTCACAAGCCACACCACTTAGTCATGGAGGCTAAGCCTCACACACTAGAGTCCATAATCTCATACAAGGGAGGAAATAAGCCTAGCAATCAGGCTGACCACTCATACACGACCTAGAGAGCTAGAGAATGCTCTCATGGTACACTCCTAATGGTCACATAACCCAAAAACCCATGGAGAATCGCCATGTGTCCATGGCTAGCACACAAGGATCTCACCTCACCTAAAAAGTAAGGAGAGGTACCTTTATCCTAGTCAGTACAATCTGACAAGGCAATCCTAAGACTAAGGATCTTTTTGGATATTTCTCCCATCAGGTCTTGACCCTGGACCTCTTGCCTTTTTCTTTTCTCAGGCTAAGGCATGGAGCCATCGCCCATTGTCACCCGGATATCGACCGTCGATGACCCCGGAAACTACGATAATTCATATCTCCCAATCCGACCATTGGATCTGCCTCAGACTTGGACTAGAGACATTTTTCCACCTGATCATTCCAATGGTGAAGTTGGATTGAAGATCGGAGCACGCATCTTGTACTTTCCTTGAACTTGCTCCTGTGGACCTGAAACTGAGCCAGCTGGCTCCTTTCCCAACAATCTCCCACTTTGCCGCAGTTAGAGTGGGCTGAGTCCACATGCCTTCATGTAGAACTACTGCTTCTCACGGGTCACTGGCTTGGTGCAGAAATCAGCGACCTGCTTGCTGGTTGGAGTAAACTCCAGCTTGATAGCACCCTCCTGCACCATGTGCCTGATGAAATGATATGCGATGTCAATGTGCTTGGTGCGTGCATGGTGCTCAGGATTCTTAGCAAGTACGATTACGCTCAAGTTGTCAACGCGCACAGGAACTGGAACTGCTGCACTCCCACTCATCTCTACCATGAGATGTTGGAGCCAAACTGCTTCCTTAACTCCAAAGCTGAGAGATACGTACTCAGCTTGTGTACTCGAGGTGGCCAGGACCACCTGCCGCTTGCTGCACAAGCTGATAGCCCCACCATTCATGAGGAAGACATGTCCAGAGATGGACTTGCGGTCCTCAGGGTTTGAAGCCCAATCGGCGTCTGTGTAGCCGATGATGCTGTTGTCATTGCCGTTGTAGGTGATGCCGATGTTCATGGTTCCAGCAAGGAAGCGGAAGATCCGCTTCACTACCTTCTGGTGCTCTGGTCCAGGATTAGCCATGTGCTGGCTGATAGCGCTCACAGCCTGTGCGAGGTCCAGCCTGGTTGCCACCATCAGGTACATGAGACTGCCGACGACGCTCTGGTACTTCTGTCGCTCAGCTGCATTTGCTTCTCCATTGAAGCTCACGAGGTACTACCGCGTCTCCAGCGGCGTGCCGATGGATTTTGCCTCTGCCATGCCAAACCGCTGCAAAACATCCTTAATGTAGCGGCTCTGCTGCAGTGAGAGAGAGCGTGACTTGCGGTCACGCGTGATCTGGATACCGAGGAAGTATGATGCCTCCCCGAGATCAGACATCTGGAAGCGCTCCTGCATGGCTTCCTTGAACTCCTGCAGTGCAGACATGCTGTTGGAAAGGAGGAGCATGTCATCCACATAGACAATGATGATGAGGATTTTATGCTCATACTGCTAGCGATACACGCTGTAGTCACACTTGCTGCGCTCAAACCCCATGCACTACAACGCTGCATCCAACTTCTGGTTCCAAGCACGCGACGCTTGCTTGAGGCCGTATAGCGACTTCTGCAGCTTGTAGACCAGGTTATCCTGGCCATCCATGACGAACCCCTTTGGCTGCTGCATGTAGATCTCCTCCTCCAAGTCACCAATTAAGAATGCCGTCTTGACATCCATGTGGTGAACCTCGAAGTCCTCAGTTGCTGCATAAGAGAGGACCGTGCGCACACAGGCAATTTTTGCAACAGGGGCAAAAGGTTCTGTGTAATCGATGCCCTCTTGCTGCGAGTAGCCCTTGGCGACCAGCCTCGCCTTGTACTTTTCTAGGTTACCATCTGCTCCCCGCTTCTTCTTGAACACCCACTTGCACTTGATCACCTTACGTCCAAGTGGACGCTCAGTCAGCTCCCATGTGCCGTTGTCCAGCTGCGACTGTATCTCTTGCTGCACGGCTTGCGCCCAATCTGCTGCATCCGGTGCAGCCATGGCCTCCTTGTATGACGTTGGCTCATCTGAATCTGCTGCAACTGCAACGTTCATCTGTTCTGGTTTCTGCAGCATCCAGAAATGGCCGCGCTCACCAGGCTTGTAACGTACCCTAAGAGGGTACCTGCGACCTGGTGCTGGAGCGTTATCAGGCGGCTGACGCGGTGCTGCTGGCACAACTGCTTCTGCTGGTGGTGCTACATCTCCCTCCTCTGCTTCTGTGGATGAAGCTGTTGTATCTGTTGCATCAGACATGGGAGAGTAGAGTGATTCTCCCACTGTCATAGTAGAAGGATCGGGAGAGACTGGGTCAGGAAGGATTTTTGCTCCCACGGTCTGGTCAGCTACTGGTTCTGCTGCCTCTTCACACACAATATTGGTGGCGATGACATTGCTCTTGTTGAAGACGACATCCTTAGAGATGATGACGTGGCCTGTATCCCTCTCGTAGAGGCGGTACGCCTTGCTTGACACGTCGTAGCCAATCATCAGCATCTGCGCACTCTTCGCGTCCCACTTTTGCCGCTTCTCCTTTGGCACGTACATGTTCGCCAAGCTGCCAAACGCGCGAAGATGACCCACGCTCGGCTTCTTGCCGAACCACGCCTCGTACGGCGTCATCTGCTCCAGGGCCTTGGTTGGACTGCGATTCTTCATGTAGACCGCAATGCTCACGGCTTCAGCCCAGAAGTCGTAGGTCAGCCGGGCCGCGTGCAGCATGGAGCGCGCCGACTCCACAATGGTACGGTTGGCGCGTTCTGCTACCCCGTTCTGCTGTGGCGAGTACGGCGCGGTACGCTGCGCCTTGATCCCAGCTGCTACGAGGTAGTCCTGGAACTCCTTCCTTAGGTATTCTCCACCGCGATCGCTGCGCAGCGCCTTGATCTTCTTGCCAGTCTGGTCTCCACCATGGCCTTGAACTCCTTGAACCTGTCAAAGCAGTGGTCCTTGGAGGAAAGGAAGTACACAGCAGTGTAATGGCTGAAATCATCAATGAAGGTGAGAAAGTACCTAGAGCCTCCAAAGCTCTGGGTCTGCATCGGTCCGCACAAGTCCGTGTGGACCAGCTCCAACACCTCTTTCGCACGCTCCCCTGCTCCAGAGAACGCCTCGCAGTGTTGCTTCCCCTCTAAACAGCCGATGCCTAACGGCTGCTCAAAGTTAAAGATGGTAGGCAGGTCACGCACCATCTGCTTTGCTTGAAGCTGCTGCAAGGCGCGCATGCCGATGTGGCCGTAGCGCGCATGCCAGATCTCGCCATCTGTCTCCTGCACCACTGCTGCAAGACTCTGCTCACGTGGGATCTTGGTCGCCCTTAGCAGGCGGTACATGTCGCCCTCCTTCACCGACTTGGCCAAATCCTCTCCTGTTTCCTTGTCGAGGATGTAGCCATAATCATCGTCAAAAACGACACGTAGTCCTGTGTTAGTGAGAGAGGACACTGAGAGAAAGTTGAACGCAGCATCAGGCACATACAGCACGCCGTGGAACACTCCCACTTCAATGCCATGCGGGGTCTCCAACCTCAATCTCATCAGCATACACCACCCGATCATCACCCAAAGCGATCGGACGGGGGGAAATGGAGAGCAGCTGCGTGAACCACTCCTTGTAGTGCGTCAGACTCTTGGTACACCCCGAGTCCTTGTACCACACCAGATTTGCCTCTTCCTTCTGCGACATGTCGGATTTTGCCATGAAGAGGCGGTCGCGCACCTCCTTGGCGACGTTCATATTGCCAAAATGACGCTTGCTAGTCTGGTTCTGCTGCTGCTGCTACTGCTGCTGGCGTTGTTGTGACTACTGCTGCTATTGCTGTAGAGATTGCTGCTTTTGCTGCTGCTGTTGTTGCTCCTTCTGGTCCCTCTTGAACTTGAAGCACTCTTTCTTGTAGTCCCCCTCTTTCTGGCAACAGTGGTACTTGCCCTTCTTTCCTCTCTGCTGCCCGGACTGCTGCTGCTACTGGTTGCGTGAGTCCATGGCCATGAAAGCTGCTTCACTGCTGCTGCTACCGCCATTGCGCTTTGCTGCATTGCGACGCAGTTCCACCTGCACCAAGTGCGTGTAGATAAAGTCAAGGTCGAGAGTCGGCTGGCACTCCAACGTCTCTCGCACCGTGTCGTAGCCAGTTGGGAGTCCCCTCAGCAAGAGGAGGATGAAGCGCGTCTCTTCCACAGGGTTACCGGCCGCTCTCAGTTGCTTCGCCAGCTCCTTGGCCCTGTCCAGATACGCCTCCATCCCTTCACCACCCTGCATTGTCAGCGCCATCATCTTTTCCTCCAAAACCATGAGGAATGCAGGATCCTTGCTCTCATACTTCTTGTACAATGTGTCCTACCCCTCCTTTGCAGTAGCCTTGTCACTCACGTACTGAAGATGCGCGTTGGAGATGGTGTTGACAAGCAACCTGTAGGCCTCCCTGTCCTTCTTCTTCCACTCCTCATACGCCGCTACTATAGTTGTAGATGAACTTGCATCTGCTACACCTTTCTGTGGCGTCTTCCCTGCCACCACCTTTGCTGCCGTGATGCCTTTTGCCTGTGGAGGCAGAGCGCTCTCGTCGCCGCTCACCACCTCCCACAAGCTTCTCTCCTCCAAAAGGAGGCGGGTACGGATCTTCCAGAACGTGAAGTTGGCGCGTCCTTCCAGCCTCTCCAAGGGCTGGGCTGCTGTTACCATGCCTGCTGCTGCCATTTTGAGCCTTGGTGATGCTCAGCGCTGCCCTTGAGTGGCGGCGCTAACCCTGCTTCTGTTGCTGCTTCAGCCAGAAATTTGTTTGACAGAAAATGGAGTGTAGAGGCCAGCAGACTAAGCATTTTGAAAAACAGAGCCCACCACTGGAAAATTCAGCTTCAAACCTTTCAAATCAACCCATAAAACAGGGTCTTCAACAGGGGATTTTGAAAGATATGCCCTCTTGAAAACATGGTATGCTTCTGCTCCTACTCCAACTCAGACCAGCCAGCTTGTGAACGGCGTTTCTCCCAAATGTCCTGATGGAATGCAAATAGTTTTGAACCAATAGAAAGCTTAGGCAATATACTACAATTTGCATGTGCCAATTTTTAAATTTGACAAAGAAAAGAGAGAGTTATGGTCATCACAAGGCGACAGTCTTACTCAGAGAGAAGAGTGTAGCCCTGGCCGACCTCGTTTTGAGCTTAACTCTCAATCCGACCGTTGGATCTTTGCGATGCTGGGCGCGTTGGCGCCCAGCATCGCAAATCTGGAGGAAAGAGGGAGCCTTGGAGCACCAAGCATGTGAATGTTTCACCCCAACCCGTCACTCTCAAAGTGACGGCCTGCGCTGGCTGAAAGTGGCAGAACTTGGCTCTGATACCAAATGTTGGATCTGGAGGAAAGAGGGAGCCTTGGAGCACCAAGCATGTGTGATTGGAAGGGCATCACTTGTGCTGAAGAATGGTTGTTGAATCACTCAAAATGATGGAGTACATATAGAGTTAGAGCTTGGGCAAGTCAGCCCTCTCACAAGCCACACCACTTAGCCATGGAGGCTAAGACTCACACTAGAGTCCATAATCTCACACAAGGGAGGAAATCAGCCTATGAATCAGGCTGACCACTCATACACGACCTAGAGAGCTAGAGAATGCTCTCATGGCACACTCCTAATGGTCACATAACCCACAAATCCATGGAGAATCGCCATGTGTCCATGGCTATTACACAAGGATCTCACCTCTCCTAAAAAGTAAGGAGAGGTACCTTTATCCTAGTCAGCACACTTTGACAAGGCA
>SZWC01016500.1:0-38693 GCA_023375785.1 Penium margaritaceum | reverse complement strand
CCCTTCCAATCACACATGCTCGCTGCTCCAAGGCTCCCTCTCTCCTCAAGTTCCAACATTTGGTATCAGAGCCAAGTTCTGCCACTTTCAGCCAGCACAGGCCGTCACTTTGAGAGTGACGGGTTGGGGTAAAATCTTTACCAGATTTGAGGATCGACCACTGGATCTTCAATTTCAAGAGACAAGCTTTCCAACGCGCCCAACATCGCAAAGATCCAACGGTAGGATTGAGAGTTATGCTCAAAACGAGGTCGGCCAGGGCTACACTCTTCTCTCAGAGTAAGACTGTCGGCTTGTGATGACCATAAGTCTCTCGTTTCTTTGTCAAATTTAAAAAATGGCACATGCAAACTGTAGTATTTTTCCTAAGTTTTCCATAAGTGCAAAAATATTTGCATTCCATTGGTACATGGGTACATCCCAAACGTACTGATGGAATGCAAATATTTTTGCACCAATGGAAAACTAAGGAAAAATACTACAGTTTGCATGTGCCATTTTTTAAAATTGACAAAGAAACGAGAGAGTTATGGTCATCACAAGGCGACAGTCTTACTCAAAGAGAAGAGTGTAGCCCTGGCCGACCTCGTTTTGAGCATAACTCTCAATCCAACCGTTAGATCTTTGCGATATTGGGCGCGTTCGAAAGCTTGTCTCTTGAACTTGAAGATCTTGTGGTCGATCCTCAAAACTGGTGAAGTTTTTACCCCAACCCGTCACTCTCAAAGTGACGGCCTGTGCTGGCTGAAAGTGGCAGAACTTGGCTCTGATACCAAATGTTGGAACTTGAGGGGAGAGGGAGCCTTGGAGCAGCGAGCATGTGTGATTGGAAGGGCATCAATTGTGCTCAAGAATGGTTGTTCAATCACTTAAAATGATGGACTACATATAGAGCTAGAGCTTGGGCAAGTCAGCCCTCTCACAAGCCACACCACTTAGCTCACACACGAGAGTCCATAATCTTACACAAGGGAGGAAATCAGCCTAGCAATCAGGCTGACTACTCACACACGACCTAGAGAGCTAGAGTATGCACTAATGGCACACTCCTAGTGGTCACATAACCCACAAACCCATGGAGAATCGCCATGTGTCCATGGCTAGCACACAAGGATCTTACCTCACCTAAAAAATAAGGAGAGGTACCTTTATCCTAGTCAGCACACTCTGACAAGGCAATCCTAAAACCAAGGACCTTTTTGGATGTTTCTCTCATCAGGTCTTGACCCTGGACCTCTTGCCTTTTTCTTTTCTCAGGCTAAGGCATGGAGCCATCGCCCATGGTCACGCGGATATCGACGATCGATGACCCAGGAAACTACGAAAACTCATATCTCCCAATCCGACCGCTGGATCGCCCTCAAACTTGGACCGTAGACATTTGTCACCTGATTTTTCAAATGGTGAAATTGGATTGATTATCGTAGCAGGCATCTGGTACTTTCGTGGAACTTGCTCCTGTGGACCTGAAACTGAGCCGGATGGCTCCTTTCCCAACAATCTCCCACTTTGCTGTAGTCAGAGAGGGCTGAGTCCACATGCCTTCATACAAAACTGTTGTTTCTCACGGGTCACTGGCTTGGTGCAGAAATCAGCGACCTGCTTGCTCGATCTAGTAAACTCCAGCTTGATAGCACCCTTCTGCACCATGTGCCTGATAAAGTGATATGCGATGTCAATGTGCTTGGTGCGTGCATGGTGCTCAGGATTCTTGGCGAGTGCGATTGCACTCAAGTTGTCACATGCACAGGAATTGGAACTGCTGCACTCCCACTCATCTTTGCCGTGAGACACTGGAGCCAAACTGCTTCCTTGGCTCCAAAGCTGACGGATACGTACTTAGCTTCTATACTCGAGGTGGCCATGACCACCTGCCGCTTGCTACACTAGCTGATGGCACCTCCATTCATGAGAAATACATGTCCGGAGATGGACTTACGGGTCTCAGGATTTGAAGCCCAATCTGCATCTGTGTAGCCGATGATGATGTTTTCGTTACCATTGTAGGTGATGCCGACGTTGATGGTTCCAGCGAGGTAGCGAAAGATCTGCTTCACTTCCTTCTGGTGCTCCGGTCCAGGATTAGCCATGTACTGGCTCACAGCGCTCACAGCCTGTATGAGGTCCGGCCTGGTTGCCACCATCAGGGACATGAGACTGCCAACGGCGCTCTGGTACTTCTGCCGCTTGGCTGCATCTGCTTCTCCATTGAAGCTCAAGAGGTACTGACGCGTATCCAACGGCGTGCCGATGGGTTTTGCCTCTACCATGCCAAACCACTCCAAAACATCCTTAGTATAGCGGCTCTTTTGTAGCAAGAGAGAGCGAGACTTGCGGTCACGCGTGATCTGGATACCGAGAAAGTATGGTACCTCCCCAAGATCAGACATCTGGAAACGCTCGTGCATGGCTTCCTTGAACTCCTGCAGTGCAGACATGCTATTGGAAAGGAGGAGCATGTCATCCACATAGACAATGATGATGAGGATCTCATGCTCATGCTGCCAGCGATACACGCTGTAGTCACACTCGCTGCGCTCAAACCCCATGCACTGCAACGCCGCATCCAACTTCTGGTTCCAAGCACGCGACGCTTGCTTGAGGCCGTACAGCGACTTCTGCAGCTTGCAAACTAGGTGCTCGTGGCCATCCATGACGAACCCCTCCGCCTGCTCCATGTAGATCTCCTCATCCAAGTCACCATTCAAGAATGCTGTCTTGACATCCATGTGGTGAATCTCAAAGTCCTCAGCTGCAGCATAAGAGAACAGCGTGTGCACAGAGGGAAACTTTGCAACAGGGACAAAAGTTTTTGTGTAGTCGATACCCTCCTGCTGCGAGTAGCCCTTGGTGACCAGCCTCGCCTTGTACTTTTCCAGATTACCAGCTGCTCCCCGCTTCTTCTTAAACACCCACTTGCACTTGATCACCTTACGTCCAGGTGAAGGCTGAGTCAGCTCCCATGTGCCATTGTCCAACTACGACTGTATCTCCTACTACACAACTTGCGTCCAATCTGCTGCATCCGGTGCAGCCATGGCCTCCTTGTATGACGTTGGCTCATCTGAATCTGCTGCAAGTGCAACGTTCATCTGTTCTGGTTTCTGCAGTATCCGGAAAACGCCGCGCTCACTAGGCTAGTAACGCACCATGAGAGGGTACCTCCGACCTGGTCTTGGAGCGTTGACGGTAGAACTGCTTCTACTGGTGGTGCTACATCTCCCTCCTCTGCTTCTGCCGATGAAGCCATGTATCTGCTGCATCAGACATGGGAGAGTAGAGTGATTCTCCCTCTATCACAGTAGAGGAAGGATCGGGAGAAACTGGGTCAGGAAGAATTTCAGCTCCCACTGTCTCGTCAGCTGTTGGTTCTGCTGCCTCTTCACACACGGTGTTGGTGCCGATGACGTTGCTCTCGTTGAAGACGACATCTCTGGAGATCATGACGTGGCCTGTATCCCTCTCATACAGGCGATAGGCCTTGTTTGCCACATCGTAGCCAATTATTAGCATCTGCACACTCTTTCCGTCCCATTTTTGCCGGCTCTCCTTGGGCACGTGCATGTGCGCCAAGCTTCCAAATGCGCGAAGATGATCGACGCTCGGCTTCTTGCCGAACCACGCCTCGTCCGGCGTCGTCTGCTCCAGGGCCTTGGTTGGACTGCGGTTCTTGATGTAGACCACAGTGCTCACTACTTCAGCCCAGAAATCGTAGGTCAGCCGGGCCGCGTGCAGCATGGAGCGCGCCGAATCCACAATGGTACGGTTGGCGCGTTCTGCTACACCGTTCTGCTGGGGTGAGTACAGCGCGGTACGCTGCGCCTTGATGCCAGCTGTTGCGAGGTAGTCCTGGAACTCCTTGCTCAGGTACTCTCCACCGCGATCGCTGTGCAGCGCCTTGATCTTCTTGCCAGTCTGGTTCTCCACCATGGCCTTGAACTCCTTGAACTTGTCAAAGCACTGATCCTTGGAAGGAAGGAAGTACACATCAGTGTAACGGCTGAAGTCATCGATGAAGGTCAGGAAATACCTAGAGCCTCCAAAGCCCTGGGTCTGCACCGGTCCACACAAGTCCGTGTTGACCAGCTCCAATACCTGCTTCGCACGCTCCCCTGCTCTAGAGAACGCCTCTCGGTGCTGCTTCCCCTCCAAACAGCCGATGCACAACTGCTGCTCAAAGTTAGAGATGGTAGGCAGGTCACCCACCATCTGCTTTGCTTGAAGCTGCTCGAAGGCGCGCATGCCGATGTGGCCGTAGCGTGCATGCCAGATCTCGCCATCTGTCGCCTGCACCACTGTTGCAAGACTCTGCTCACGCGGGATCTTGGTCGTCCCTAGCAGGCGGTACATGTCGCCCTCCTTGACCGACCTGGCCAACTCCTCGTCAGACAGATTTCTGCCTGAAGCAGCAGCAGAAGCAGGGTTAGCGCTGCCACTCAAGGGCAGCGCTGAGCATCACCAAGGCTCCAAATGGCAGAAGCAGGCGTGGTAACAGCAGCCCACCCCTTGGAGAGGCTGGAAGGACGCGCCAACTTCACGTTTTGGAAGATCCGTACCCGCCTCCTTTTGGACGACAGGGGCTTGTGGGAGGTGGTGAGCAGCGACGAGCGCGCTCCGCCTCCACAGGCAAAAGGCATGACCGCAGCAGAGGTGGTGGCGGGGAAGACGCCACAGAAAGGTGCAGCAGATACAAGTTCATCTACAACTACAGTAGTTGCGTATGAGGAGTGGAAGAAGAAGGACAGGCAGGCCTACAGGTTGCTTGTAAACACCATCTCCAACCCGCATCTTGAGTACGTGAGTGACAAGGCTACTGCAAAGGAGGGGTGGGATACGTTGTGCAAGAAGTATGAGAGCAAGGATAATGCATTCCTCATGCTTTTGGAGGAAAAGATGATGGCGCTGAAAATGCAGGGTGGTGAAGGGATGGAGGCGTATCTGCACAGGGCCAAGGAGCTCGCAAAGCAGCTGAGAGCGGCCGGCAACCCTGTAAAAGAGATGCGTTTCATCCTCCTCTTGCTAAGGGGACTCCCAACTAGCTACGACACGGTGCGAGAGACGTTGGAATACCAGTCGACTCTCGACCTCGACTTTATCTGCACGCACTTGGTGCAGGTGTAACTGCGTCGCAATGCAGCAAAGCGCAATGGCAGTAGCAACAGCAGTGAAGCAGCTTTCATGGCCATGGGCTCACGCAACCAGCAGCAGCAGCAGTCCGGGCAGCAAAGAGTCAAGAAGAAGGGCAAGTACCACTATTGCCAGAAATAGGGGTACTACAAGAAAGAGTGCTTCAAGTTCAAGAGGGATCAGAAGGAGCAACAGCAGCAGCACCAAAAGCAGCAATCTCCACAACAACAGCAGCAGCACTCACAACAACGCCAGTAGCAGCAGCAGCAGCAGAACCAGACTAGCGTGCGCCATTTTGGCAACATGAACGTCGCCAAGGAGGTGCGCGACCGCCTCTTCATGGCAAAGTCTGACATGTCGCAGAAGGAAAAGGCGGATCTGGCGTGGTACAAGGACTCGGGGTGTATCAAGAGTCTGACGCACCACAAGGAGTGGATCACGCAGCTGCTCTCCATTCCCCCCCATCCGATCGCTTTGGGTGATGATCGGGTGGTGTATACTGAGGGGATTGGGATTGTGGAGATGTGGTTGGAAACCCCGCGTGGCATTGAAGTGGGAGTGTTCCATGACGTGCTGTATGTGCCTGATGCTGCGTTCAACCTCTTCTCAGTGTCCTTTCTCACTAACACAGGACTGCGTGTCGTTTTTTACGATGATTATGGCTACATCCTTGACAAGGAAATAGGAGAGGAGTTGGCCAAGTCGGTGAAGGAGGGCGACATGTACCGCTTGCTGGGGGCGACCAAGATCCCGCGTGAGTAGAGTCTTGCAGCAGTGGTACAGGCGACAGATGGCGAGATCTGCCATGCGCGCTACGGCCATATAGGCATGCGTGCCTTGCAGGAGCTTTAAGCAAAGCAGATGGTGCGTGACCTGCCTACCATCTCTAACTTTGAGCAGCAGTTATGCATCGGCTATTTAGAGGGGAAGCAACACCGCGAGGCGTTCTCTGGAGCAGGGGAGCGTGCGAAAGAGGTGTTGGAGCTGTTCTACACGGACTTCTCGGACCGATGCAGACCCAGAGCTTTGGAGGCTCTAGGTACTTTCTCACCTTCATTGATGATTTCAGTCGTTACACTGCTGTGTACTTCCTTTCCTCCAAGGACCAATACTTTGACACGTTCAAGGAGTTCAAGGCCATGGCGGAGAACCACAGTGGCAAGAAGATCAAGGCGCTGCGCAGCGATCGCGGTGGCGAATACCTAAGGAAGGAGTTCCAGGACTACCTCGCAGTAGCTGGCATGTGGACTCAGCCCACTCTGACTGCGGCAAAGTGGGAGATTGTTGGGAAAGGAGCCATCCGGCTCAGTTTCAGGTCTACAGGAGCAAGTTCCAAGAAAGTACAAGATGCCTGCTACAATTGTCAAACTGACTTCACCATTGGAAAGATCGGGTGGGAAAATGCCTTCGGTCCAAGTTTGAGGCCGATCCAACAGTCGGATGGGGAGATATGGATTACCGTAGTTTCCGGGGTCATCGACGGTCGATATCCGGGTGACCATGGGCGATGGCTCCATGCCTTAGCCTGAGAAAAGAAAAAGGCAAGAGGTCCAGGGTCAAGACCTGATGGGGGGAATATCCAAAAAGGTCCTTGGTCTTAGGATTGCCTTGTCAGAGTGTGCTGACTAGGATAAAGGTACCTCTCCTTACTTTTTAGGTGAGGTGAGATCCTTGTGTGCTAGTCATGAACACATGGCGATTCTCCATGGATTTGTTGGTTATGTGACTATTAGGAGTGTGCCATGAGAGCATTCTCTAGCTCTCTAGGTCGTGTATGAGTGGTCAGCCTGATTGCTAGGCTGATTTCCTCCCTTGTGTGAGATTATGGACTCTAGTGTGTGAGTCTTAGCCTCCATGGCTAAGTGGTGTGGCTTGTGAGAGGGCTGACTTGCCCAAGCTCTAACTCTTTATGTACTCCATCATTTTGAGTGATTCAACAACCATTCTTCAGCACAAGTAATGCCCTTCGAATCACACATGCTCGCTGCTCCAAGGCTCCCTCTCTCCTCCAGATCCAACAATGGTCACCCGGATATCGACGGTCGATGACCTTGGAAACTACAAAAATTCATATCTCCTAATCCGACCGTTGGATCGGCCTCAAACTTGAAGCATAGACATTTTGCCACCTGATCTTTCCATTGGTAAAGTTGAATTGACGATCGAAGCAGGCACCTGGTACTTTCCTGGAACTTGCTCTTGTGGACCTTAAACTAAGCCAGATGGCTTCTTTCCCAACAGCTACGACGTGGTAAGCAAGGCGTATCGCCTCTACGAGAGGGATACAGGCCATCTCATCATCTCCAGGGATGTCGTCTTCAACGAGAGCAACGTCATCGCCACCAACATTGTCTGTGAAGAGGCAATAGAAGCAACAGCTGACGAGGCAGTAGGAGAAGACTTTCTCCCTGATCCAATCTCTCCTGATCCTTCCTTTATAGTGACAGTAGGAGAACCCCTCTAGCGGTAGTTAGAGGTGTATTTCAGTACATGGGGTTTGAGCGTAGTGAGTGTAACTACAGTGTCTATCGATGGCAGCATGGTCATGAGGTGCTCATCATCATCGTCTATGTGGATGACATACTCCTCCTTTCCAACAGCGTATTTGCACTGCAGGAGTTCAAGGAGGCCATGCAGGAGCGCTTCAAGATGTCTGATATCGGGGAGGCATTATACTTCCTCGGTATCCACATGACGCGTGACCGCAAATCACGCTTTCTCTCGTTGCAGTAGAGCCGCTACATCAAGGATGTCTTGTAGCGGTTCGACATGGTAGAGGCAAAACCCATCGGCACGCCGCTGGAGACGGAGCAGTACCTCGTAAGCTCTAATGGAGAACCAAATGGAGCTGAGGGGCAGAAGTACCAGAGCGCTCTCGGAAGCCTCATGTACCCGAGGGTGGGAACCAGGTAGGACCTTGCACAGGCTGTTAGTGCCGTAAGCCAGCACATGGCCAATCCCGAACCTGAGCACCAAAAGACAGTGAAACAGATCTTCCGCTACCTGGTAGAACCATCAACATCGGCATCACCTACAACGACGACAACAACATCATTGGCTACACAGACGCACATCGGGGTTCAAACCCTCAGGACTGTAAGTCCATTTCTGGACATGTATTCCTCATGAATAGTGGGACCATTAGCTGGTGTAGCAAGCGGCAGGTGGTCGTGGCCACCTCAAGCACGGAAGATGAATACGTCCCTATCAGCTTTGGAGCCAAGGAAGCAGTTTGGCTTCAGTGTCTCATGGCAGAGATAAGTGGTAGTGGTGCATTTCCAGTTCCTGTGCGCATCGAGAACCAGAGCGCAATCGTACTCGCCAATAATCATGTACACCATGCACGCACCAAGCACATTGATTATGCATAGCACTTCATTAGGCACATGGTGTAGCAGGGTGTTATCAAGCTGGACTTTACTCCAACTAGCAAGCAGGTCACTGATTTCTGCACCAAGCCTGTAACCCATGAGAAGCAGCATTTCTGCATGAAGGCATATGTACTCGGCCCACTCTGACTGCGCCAAAGTGGGAGATTGGTTCCATTGCCGGGAAGTCTGGTACTTTCCTAGAATGTGCTCTCCTAGTGAAGTCGGATCGACGATCGGAGCAGGCATGTGGTACTTTCCTACAAATTGCTCCTGGGTCCTTTTCCAAGACAACATTGAGTTTGCTAGTGTCTATTCTTCTCTGTTTTCAAGTGATCAATGGCTAAGAGATACGCAACGGATTTGCATCTTTTGAATTGGTAGCAGATAACGGCCTTCATCTGCATACATCAGCCTCTACCAAGAAGAAAAGCAGAGAAGCAGGGAAGTAGTATGACAACACTCGCAACATTCACTCTTCGGCAAGTCAACGGTGGGATGTCAAAGTTCACAGGTTTTCCCTTGTGGAAATGGCAATTTGAGATTGTCATGTGGTTGCATTGCTATTTGAAGATATTCCTTAGAGAAGAGGTTGAACTTCCAAAAACCGATACTAGATATGAAGCGTGGAGCGGGGAAATAACACGGCGCTTGCGATTCTTGTGACATTAGTACATGAGTCATAGCATGTCCACCTCCAGGGACCTTTGATACATGTAACATATGCATCAAAGGCTTATGAGAAGCTTGTATGTTTACACCAATCAAGGCCTCTCGCAAATTGCCTCTTCATCCTTCAAAAGCTGATTTTGATGAGGGTGAGCAAGGCAGAGCTGATTCCGGACTTCTTGTTGTAGTTTGAAGGATTGTTGTACCAAGTAACCCAAATGAACTGGGAAATCGAGAGCAACATGCAGGCCATGATCCTCCTCATGGCGCAACTTGAAAGCCCAGGTCCTCTGATCACTATCTTTGGCGGCTGGAAGGAGGAGGATTTGACGTATGAGATAGTATTTGAGTACGTACACATCGAGGCCATTGGTCTCAGCGGTAGTGAGACTAACATTTCAGCCTATGTTGCATGGTAGGATGGTCGTGGCAACACCTCCTCCTCTGGTCCGAGCGGTAGTAAAAGCGGTGACAGTGAAGGAAAAGGTAATGATGGCAGTAGAAAGAGTTCAAAACGTCTTGGGAAATATCATAACTCTGGCAATCCTGAGCATTGGACATAGAAGTGCAGGGCTCCTAAGAAGGAAGACAAAGATCATGGTGGTAGATATGAGGGCAAAGGAAAGGTAAAGAAAGAGTTGATGAACATGATGGCTAAGAGCGTGTCGTCAACCAAGGGAGCGGCACTGCTCAAGCGTTGAGCGTACGAGCTTGAATTTGGTATGAACTACCACTCTTCAAGAGAGAAGGATAAATTCACCTCCATTGGGGACACTAAAGGTCACTTCAAGTGTGCTAGCGGGACTCTTTCCATGCACAAGGCGAGGGAGATAACTTGATCAGCATCAATGTGAACAGTGATGAAAAATACTTGAAACCGGAGACTCTCATCCACATGCCGCCTTTTGAGGCAAACATCTTGTCAATGTCCAAAATCACGTACCAGAACATGAAAATTGTATTCATGAAGGAGGTGGCAGTCATTGTCAAGAACAAGGACATCAAAATCTCCTATCCTAAGTCTGCCAAGTCCCAAAACTTGATAGGATCTACTTGTTATAAACCAAGCCCCTTGAGAGTAGAAACCAGCGATATGCAGCGGTTAAAGAGCCCAAGTCTCCAAAGCGTGATGTTGCACGACAAGTCGTCACCATGGCGGCTAACTCTACCGACACAGATGTTGAGCTGTGGCATACTCTTCAACCTTGTCCACTGCCTAGCTGGCTAGCCACACAGACAGACAAGGTATGCACTACTCTATGGAGTACGTCCCCTTGCTCTCTTCTGAGATAGGCCAGGAATGCACCGCCCATAATGGGTATGTCCAAAGTAGCTCATCATAGGAACCATATCTTTTTGGCTTGGTTGAATAGGCGCCAGAGTCTCAAACGAGAGGTCGTAGGTTCAAACCCTGCGACGGTCGTAATTTGTTTTTGTCGACCAAACTGGGACAGGAAGCTTCTAGGAAGCTTACTGGAGCCTCCCTTGAGGATGACACTTGGCAGTCTAAGGACGCGCCAAGTAGGACTGTAGGTTGAGGTTGGCTCTAGTGGAGCCACTACAAGCGAAAGCTTTAGCAAAGCTTTACAATTATAAAAGCCTGTACCTTGCATGCATCAATTTACAATGCTTGCCTTTGAGACTCCTCATAAAGTGTCCAATAAAAGGTAGACACTACAGATTAACATGCAGACTTTGTGAGGTTGCAAAACAAACAAACCTAAAGTGGGGATCCCTTGTTTGAGGGTGATATGTGTTGGATCTGATGGAGAGAGGGAGCCTTGGAGCAACGAGCATGTGTGATTAGAAGGGCATCACTTGTGCTGAAGAATGGTTGTTCAATCAGTCAAAATGATGGAGTCCACGTAGAGCTAGAGCTTCGGCAAGTCAGCCCTCTCACAAGCCACACCACTTAGCCATGGAGGCTGAGACTCACACACAAGAGTCCATAATCTCACACAAGGAATGAAATCAGCCTAGCAATCAGGCTGACCACTCACACATGACCTACAGAGCAATAGAATGCTCTCATGGCACACTCCTAGTGGTCACATAATCCACAAACCCATGGAGAATCTCCATGTGTCCATGGCTAGCACACAAGGATCTCACCTCACCTAAAAAGAAAGGAGAGGTACCTTTATCCTAGTCAGCACACTCTGATAAGGCAATCCTAAGGCCAAGGACCTTTTTGAATATTTCTCCTATCAGGTCTTGACCCTGGACCTCTTGCCTTTTTCTTTTCTCAGGCTAAGGCATAGAGCATCACCCATGCCCACCCAGACATCGACGGTCCATGACCCCCGAAAGTTCGAGAATTCATATGTCCCAATCCGACCTTTGGACCGGCCTCAAACTTGCACCGTAGACATTTCGCCACCTGATCTTTCCAATGGTGAAATCGAATTGACCATCAGAGTAGGCATCTAGTACTTTCCTAGAACTTGCTCCTGTAGACCTGAAACTGAGCCAGATGGCTCCTTTTTCCAACAATTTCCTACTTTGCCGTAGTCAGAGTGGGCTGAGTCCACATGCCTTCATGCAGAACTGCTGCTTCTCACGGGTCACTAGCTTGGTGCAAAAATCAACGACCTGCTTGCTGGTTGGAGTAAACTCCAACTTGATAGCACCCTCCTGTACCATATGCCTGATGAAGTGATTTGCAATGTCAATGTACTTGGTGCGTGCATGGTGTTCAGGATTCTTGGCGAGTGCGATTGCGCTTTGGTTGTCGACGCGCACAGGAACTGGAACTGCTGCACTTGCACTCATCTCTGCCATAAGACGCTGAAGCCAAACTGCTTCCTTGGCTCCAAAGCTGAGAGAGACGTACTCAGCTATCCTGCTTGAGGTAGCCACGGCCACCTGCCGCTTGCTGCAACAGCTGATGGCTCCACCATTCATCAGGAACACATGTCCAGAGATGGAGTTACAGTCCTCAGGGTTTGAAGCCCAATCTGTGTCTGTGTATCCTATGATGCTGTTCTCGTTGTTGGATCTGGAGGAGAGAGGGAGCCTTGGAGCAGCGAGCATGTGGGAATCGAAGGACATCACTTGTGCTAAAGAATGATTGTTCAATCACTCAAAATGATGGAGTACATATAGAGCTAGAGCTTGGGCAAGTCAGCCCTCTCTCAAGCTACACCACTTAGCCATGGAGGCTAAGGCCCACACACTAGAGTCCATAATCTCACACAAGGGAGGAAATCAGCCTAGCAATCAGACTGACCACTCACACACGACCTACAGAGCTAGAGAATGCTCTCATGGCACACTCCTAGTGGTCACATAACCCACAAACCCATGGAGAATCGCCATGTGTCCTTGGCTAGCACACAAGGATCTCACCACACCTAAAAAGTAAGGAGAGGTACATTTATCCTAGTCAGCACACTCTGACAAGGCAATCCTAAGACCAAGGACCTTTTTGGATATTTCTCCCATCAGGTCTTGACTCTGGACCTCTTGCTTTTTTCTTTTCTCAGGCTAAGGCATGGAGCCATCACCCATGCCCACCCAGACATCGACGGTCCATGACCCCCGAAACTTTGAAAATTCATATGTCCTAATCCGACCGTTGGATCGGCCTCAAACTTGGACCGTAGACATTTTGCCACCTGATCTTCCCAATGGTGAAGTTGGATTGACGATCGGAGTAGGCATCTGGTACTTTCCTGGAACTTGCTCTTGTGGACCTGAAACTGAGCCAGATGGTTCCTTTTTCCAACAAATGCCACGTGGGATTTCCAACCACATCTCCACAATCCCAATCCCCTCAACATACACCACCCGATCATTACCCATAGCGATAGGACGAGGAGGGATGGACAGCAGTTGTGAAAACCACTCATTGTGATGTGTGAGGCTCTTGATACACCCTGAGTCCTTGTACCATGCGAGATCCGCCTTCTCCACCTGCGACATGTCAGACTTCACCATGAACAGACAGTCACGTACCTCCTTGGCCTCATTCATGTTGCCAAAGTGGCGCACACAAGCCTGGTTTTGTTGTTGCTGCTCCTGCTGACGCTGCTGTGACTGCTGCTGCTGCTGTTGCTTTTGTTGTTATTGCTGCGATGACTGCTGCTGCTATTGCTCCTTCTAGTCCCTCCTGTGTGACTAGAAAGAGTACTCACTACTCTTTCTAGTCATGCAGGGAGGAAACATTTCAACAGTACTCACTTCAACATTTCAACAGTACTCACTACTCTTTCTAGTCCCTCCTGTGTGACTAGAAAGAGTAGTGAGTACTGTTGAAATGTTTCCTCCCTGCATTCCAATTGGAGGGCTAGGGTTGACCTCGGCTGTAGACTGGATGGGGGTGGCCCCCATCTTGACAAGTTGTCGAATCCGATGGAAGTTTTTTCACTGGAATGGGACAAGTATCAGGGGAGATATGGCCTTCCAAAGTAGGGGTGTGCGTAGTGGCTCTAGGAGCCGACTGCAAATCGAAATCCGGTAAATAATCAACCACCGAATAACAAAAGTGACATATGGAGATTTTTCTCTCGAAGGTTTGTCGAGGCGTCCGGTGGATAATCCACTGGATCCTCTCATGGAGTTCCTTGCTAAAGGACTTAGGTAAAATCCAGGCTTGGCATTCAAAACTTAGTAGTACGTTTTGTTACTAACGGTAGGATCGCGGACAGGTTTCGAACCTCGTCATACCCCATCACCTATTTTACTCAAAAGTAGGGAAGATGCATGGAAATAGTGCAGGGGATCCATACATCACGTGCAATGGGATATGTGCTTTGGGAAAGGCACTTTGCATGTGAAGAAAGGCAACACGGCTTATGTCGGTGTCAGGCTTTTTTGGTGGGTAAGACTTGCACTTCAGCAAGCATAACTTGGGGTTCACTTCACCAAATCACGTGCGGGTTGCTGCCTTGAAAGGTTATCACTATCGTGTTAACTTTTGCGATCATGTCTATGTACAAAAATTAATGCAAAATCACATTATTCCCTTAGCAAAAGTGACTATCTCTTAACTCCTACTCGTTCAGCGTGAGGCAACCACAAAACTCATGCTTAGTCTCAAATTCATCCAAGATAGAAGGCATGAACCACCAAAGACGATGAAACAAACTTCCAGGATGCACCACGTAGATTCATCTCGACAAAGGCTTATGGGCCCACGAGTGTGATAGCCTCGAATGTTCACGTCTTCCGTAGCGCACCGGATCGTCATCTTGGAACTCGCCATGAAGTTCTGAGAACCTGTCGGACTAGGAACTACGGACATGGGACAAAAAGAGATTCAAGGTATTCAGAAGTTTCTAGGTAGCCCGGGTTTAGGGCGATGGAGGTGGTAGTTTGAACTGCAACTCTTACACAAGGGACAGCAGGACGTCATGTTGGGAAAGGAGGTTCTCACAGAGGCGACTATTGCAGACACGGAAAAGCACACATTTGAAAAGAAGAACATGGAAGGGCTCATGCTCTTGGTATCTAGGATAGTCAACTCACAGTGGGGCTCATTCTAATGCTACAAGCTGGCAACCAAAGCCTCGAAACAAACCTCTACGACATCAACCAATCCAAATCACCTGCAAACAAAATCTTTGCGATGAAGGGACTACTCACGGTGAGAATCAAGGAAGGAGATGATGTCATCTCTTTCATGCAACAGATCGAGCCACACGCCTTGTAATGTAGCAATGTGGGGTGGAAGATTGACACGCAGCTATAGGCGATGGCCCTACTCATGGCCCTACCAAACAGTTCGGGCTCACTCATCACCGTCCTTGGAGGATGGTCGGAGGACAACCTCCCTTATGGCGCAGTCCCAGAGTACATCCACAACGAGGCATAGCACCAAAGCTACGAGGATTCCTCGTCTTCCTAATCGGCTCTCGTCACCAAAATGCGTGGTGGCAGAAGCGGGGGCGAAGGGAGTCGCGGGAAGGGCGGAGGAAACAAGGGCCCTAAGAAAGGTACTTGCCATAATTGCGGCAAGGAGGTCTATTGGGCCTGTGGGTGCCCGGGAGAGGCAAAGACTGACGACAAAAACAGCAAAGGCAGGTCGTTTCTCAACAACAACAAGAATTACTTCCTCAAAAAAGAGAATAGGCGGTGCCTAGATTTTGGGGCCGAGGAGCACACCCAATTCGAGAAGGTGGGACTCATCACCTATGAGAAGTCGACGAAGTCGATGGTGGTCGTGAATGAAAAAGTCAAGCCGGCGGCCGGCGAGGACGACGTGGAGGTAGGAGTCGTGGTGGATAGTAAGGAGTTGTATACATATCGTGATGGGAACCACGTCCCCGAGTTGGCCAACATCCTTAGTATCAGCCATTCGACAGACAAGGGGTATGAGGTGCTCTTCCATAGGAAAGGCAAAGTGGTGCGAATCAACGGCAACGACAAGGTCGTACTGGAGGCAAAGCGTGAGGGCGGTCTACCTTGGTGTCTACGTCGTGGAGACCAAGGGGGTCCATGCAGCACTGGACATAGTAGACTTGCATGAGCGCATCGTCAACATGGCAAAGGAAGAAAGCCCTGATATAGAGCTCTGGCATCCATGGTTAGGGCATTTGGTACCCGCAATCATTAAGGAGATGACAAAGGTTAATATGGTGCATGTCTTGTGATTGATGGTGCAACAAACGCAGTAGCACATGCAGTCGCACACAAAAAATGCAAGCCTTGCATGTTGGGCAAGACGCAGAGTACGCCATTCAACAAGAATGCGACTAACGTAAATGACCTGCTGGAGGTCGTGCACAACGTGTGTGGACCATTCAAAACGCGGCCAAATAGCAGCGTAAGACACTTTGTCATATTCATTGACGATTGCAACAAAAAACTCTATGTCTTCTCGATGAAGTGGAAAGGTGAGGTCCTATACCGCTGAAAGAGTACGTCGTAGTGGTGTAAAGGCAGACTGGCCGGAAGGTCAAAGCGGTATGCAATAACAACAATAGAGAGTATGTGGGCTGTATTAAGTGGATCAAACTATAGGGCATGAAGTAGGAACCTATTATGCCATACTCACAATGGTCTAACGGAGTAGACGAGCGGGTAAACCAGATGCTACTCAACATGGTGTGGACCATGAATGTGGATGCAGGATTGTCGCGATGGTTCTAGACGCAGGCTATACGTAGTGCGGGCTATACCATCAACCTTACGCTAAGAGCGGTGCTGAAGGGTAAGGGCAGGTGGAAGATGCCGCAAGAGGCTTGGAGCGGGTACAAGCCAAACTTGGCGCACCTGAAGGCACATGGGATGGTGCAGGTGGCATAGTGACACGAGAGCAGATTGGAACCCTACGTCCATCTGTACTTATTCCTTGGCTACAAGAGCTCGCAAAAGGAGCATCGGCTCTTGGACCCGTGCACGCAAGAGATCATTTTCAACCCTGACATCGAGCTGGACGAGCAGCAGAGATTCAGCTGCAGCAGTAATGACATGGGTATCAAGAATACCCCAAAAGAGGGAGAGTGGTTGCATCTCCTTAACTATGGGGAGGAACCAGCAGACGAGGAGGTCAAAGATGCGGTGCCAAATTACGATGCTGCACCATGTGCAGTAGCCGACATTGACGACTTCGACGCAATACAACTAGGCTGGAGATCCGGCAAAATGATCCCTCCAAGGAGGCACCATGAGTGCCAAAGCACAGACTGGTGGAAAAGTTTGCGTCGAGTGTTGGAGAAAAATCCTTCGGACGCGCGACCTGTTTGGTCGATGTTTGCTCGGAGTAGGAGAGATCACTGGGGAGCTGTCTTGTCCATGATATTTGAGAGCGTGCAGAGTTAGAAGGATCGTACTAGAGTTACCAGGCACCACCAAAACTGCCACACCGTACTGAGAGGCAGAGCAAGGAAGCATTTCAACGCTGGAACCGATTGATGGATCGACACGACGCGGTGCATGCTAACTGCATCAATGGAACCAACAACAGTGGAAGATGCACTTGTGCTGCCCAAGGGGAAGCAATGGGAGGCCGCCATCAAGTCGAAGTTGGCGACCATTGCACACAATGACATGTGGCAGCTGGTTGACAGGCCAAAGGATGCCAAGGTCATCGCCTCCGGCTCAGTTTCAGGTCCACAAGAGCAAGTTCCAGGAAAGTACCAGATGCTTACTCCGATCGTCAATCAGACTTCACCATTTGAAAAAGCAGGTAGCAAATTTTCTACAGTCTAAGTTCGATCCAACGGTCGAATTGGGAGATATGATTTTTTGAAGTTTTTGGGGTCATCGATTGCCGATATCCGGGTGACCATGGGCGATGGCTCCATGCCTTAGCGTGAGAAAAGAAAAAAGGCAAGAGGTCCATGGTCAAGACCCCATGGGAGAAATATCCAAAAGGATCATAGATTCTTGGATTACCTTGTCAGAGTGTGCTGACTGGGAAAAAGGTACCTCTCCTTTCTTTTTAGGTGAGGTGGGATCCTTGTGTGCTAGCCATGGACACATGGCGATCCTCCATGGGATTGTGGGTTATGTAACGACTAGGAGTGTGCCATGAGAGCACTTTCTAGCTCTCTAGGTTGTGTGTGAGTGATGAGCTTGATTGCTAGGCTGATCGCCTCCCTTGTGTGAGTTTATGGACTCTAATGTATGTGCCTTAGCCTCCATGGCTAAGTGGTGAGGCTTGTGAGAGGGCTGACTTGCCCAAGCTCTAGCTCTATAAGTACTCCATCATTTTGAGTGATTCAACAACCATTCTTCAGCACAAGTGTTTCCCTTCCAGTCCCACATTCTTTCTCCTCCAAGGCTCCCTCTCTCCTCCAGTTCCAATTCTTGATATCATAGCCAAGTTCTGCCACTTTCAGCCAGCACAGGCCGTCACATTGAGAGCAACAACTTGGGGTGAAACCTTCACCAAATTTGATGATCGACCACTTGATCTTCAAGTTCAAAAGACAAGCTTTCAACAAGTCCAAGATCGCAAAGATCCAACAGTGGGATAAAGAGTTATACTCAAAACGAGGTTGGCCAAGGCTACACTATTCTCTCTGAGTAAGACTTTCGCCTTGTGATGACCATAACTGTCTTGTTTCTTTGTTAAATTTGAAAAGTAGCATATACGAATTGAAGTGTTTTTCCTAAGATTTCCATTGGCGCAAAAATATTTGCATTCCATCAGTACGTTGGAAGAAACGCCGTTTACAAGCTGGCAAGTGTGAGCAGGAGTAGAAGCATACCTTGTTTTCAGGAGGGCATATTTTTTCAAATCTCGTATGGATCACCCTGTTTCATGAGTCGATCTGGAAGGGATTGAGCTGAATTTTCTACAGCTGGGCTCATTTTTCAAAAATGCTCCATGTGTTGGCCTCTACAGTCCATTTTTGGTCAGACAGATTTTTAGGAGAAGTAGTAGCAGAAGTAGAGGAAGCGCCGCCACTCAAGGGCAGCACTCAGTAACACCAAGGCTCAAAATGGCAGCAGCAGGTGTAGTAACAGCAGCCCAGCTCTTGGAGAGGCTGGAAGGATGCACCAACTTCACGTTTTGGAAGATCCGTACGCGCCTCGTTTTGGAAGAGAGGGGCTTGTGGAATGTTGTGAGCGGCGACGAGCGCGCTCTGCCCCCATAAGCAAAGGCATTACCGCAGCAGAGGTGGTGGCGGGGAAGAAGCAGCAGAAAGGTACAGCAGATGCAAGTCCATCTACAACTCAAGCGGCGGTATACGAGGAGAGGAAGAAGGACAGGCAGGCCTACAGGCTGCTTGTCAACACCATCTCCATCCCACATCTTCAGTACGTGAGTGACAATGCTACTGTAAGAGAGGGGTGGGACACGTTCTGCAAGAAGTATGAGAGCAAGGATCCTGCATTCCTCATGATTTTGGTGGACAAGATGATGGCGTTGAAAATGGAGGGTGGCGAGGGATGGAGGTGACCTTAGACAGGGCAATTGAGTTAGCAAAGTAGCTGAATGTGGCCGCCAATCTTGTGGAAGATACACGCTTTGTTCTCCTCTTACAGAGGGGACTCCCAACGAGCTATGACATGGTACGAGAGACATTGGAGTGTCAACCGACTCTCGACCTGGACTTCATCTGCACGCACCTGGTGCAGGTAGAACATTGTCGCAATACTGGAAAGCGCAATGGCGGCAGCACCACTAGTGAAGCAGCTTTCATGGCCATGGGCTCACGCAACCAGTAGCAGCAGTAGTGTGGACAGCAAAGAGGCAAGATGAAGGCCAAGTGGCACTATTGCCAGAAAAAGGGGCCCTACGAGAAAGAGTGCTTCAAGTTCAACAGGGACCAGAAGGAGCAGCAGAAGCAGCAGGAAAAGCAAAAATCTCCACAACAACAGCAGCAGCAGTCACAACAATATCAGTAGCAGCAGCAGCAGCAATAGAACCAGACCGGCGTGCGCCATTTTGGCAACATGAACGTTGCCAAGGAGGTGCGCGACCGCCTCTTCATGGCGAACTCTGACATGTCAAAGAAGGAGAAGGCGGATCTGGCGTGGTACAAGGATTTCGGGTGTACCAAAGGCCTGACACACTACCAGGAGTGGTTTACGTAGCTGCTCTCCATCCTCTCCCGTCCGATTGCTTTGGGTGATAATCGGGTGGTGTATACTGAGGAGATTGGGATTGTGGAGATGTGGTTGGAGATCCAGCATGGTATTGAAGTAGAAGTGTTCCATGGCGTGCTGTATGTACCTAATGCTACGTTGAACCTTCTCTCAGTGTCCTCTCTCACCAACACATGACTACGCATCGTGTTTGAAGACGATTATGGCTATATCCTCGGCAAGGAAACCGGAGAGGAGTTGGCCAGTAGTGGTGCAGGCCACAGGTGGGTAAATCTGGCATGCGCGCTACGGCCATATCGGCATGCGCTCCTTACAGCAACTTCAAACGAAGCATATGGTGCGTGACTTACCCACCATCTTTAACTTTGACCACCAGTTATACATCGGTTGTTTTTAAGGGAACCAGTATCGCGAGGAATTTTCGGGAGCAAGAGAGCACTTGAAGGAGGTGCTGGAGCTGGTCCTCACAGACTTGTGTGGCCCAATGCAGACCCAAAGCTTTGGAGACTCTAGGTGTTTTCTCACCTTCATTGACGATTTGAGCCGTTATATAGCTGTGTACTTCCTTTTCTCCAAGGACAAGTGCTTTGACAGGTTCAAGGAGTTCAAGGCCATGGTGAACCAGATTGGCAAGAAAATCAAGGCGTTGCGTAGCGATTGAAGTGGAGAGTATCCGAGTAAGGAGTGCCAGGACTACCTCGCAGCAGCAGGCATCAAGGCGCAACGCACTGCGCCATACTCACCGCAGCAGAATGGCATTGCAGAACGCGCCAACCGCACCATTGTTAAGTTGGCATGCTCCATGCTGCACGCAGCTCGTCTCATCTACGACTTTTGGACCGAAGTAGTGAGCACTATAGTGTACATCAAGAACCGCTATCCAACCAAGGTCATGGAGCAGACGACGCCGTACGAGACTTAGTTCGGCAAGAAGCCGAGCGTGGGTCATCTTTGCGCGTTTGGCAGCTTGGCGCACATACACGTGCCAAAGGAGATGCGGCAGAAGTGGGATCCGAAGAGTGCGCAGATGCTGATGATTGGCTACAACGTGGCAAGCAAGGCATATTGCCTCTACAAGAGGGATACATGCCATGTCATCATCTCGAAGGATGTTGTCTTCAATGAGAGCAGCATCATCGGCACCAACATTGTTTGTGAATAGATTGCAGAAGCAACAGCTGACAAGAGAGTGGGAGTAGATATTCTCCTTGACCCCGTCTCTCCTGATCCTTACTTTATAGTGACACTGGGAGAATCCCTCTATTCTCCTATGTCTGATGCAGCACATACAGCGGCCTTATTCGCAGAAGCAGAGGAAGAAGATGCATCACTATCAGTAGAAGCAGTTGTACCAGCAGCACCGCGCCAGCCGCTTGCTAACGCTCCAATACCAGGTTGCAGGTACTCTCTCAGGGTGCGCTACAAGCATAGTGAGCGCAAGCATTTTTGGATGCTCCAGAAACCAGACCAAATGAACGTCGAAGTTGCAGCAAATTCTCATGATCCGACGTCATACAAGGAGGCCATGGCGGCACCAGATGCAGTAGATTGGGCACAAGCGGTGCAACAAGAGATATAGTCGCAGCTCGAAAACGGTACGTGGGAGCTGACTGAGCGTCCACCTAAACGTAAGGTGATCCAATGCAAGTGGCTATTCAAGAAGAAGCTGGGAGCAGATGGCAACCTAGAAAAGTAAAAGGCAAGGCTGGTAGCCAAGAGCTACTCGCAGCAGGAAGGCATCGACTACATAGAAACTTTTGCTCCTGTTGCAAAGTTTGCCTTTGTGCGTACGCTCTTTTCATATGCAGCAGCAGAGGACATTCAGGTCCACCACATGGACGTTAAGACGGCATTCGTTAAGGGTGACCTAGAGGAGGAGATATGCATGGAGCAGCCAGAGGGGTTCGTCATGGATGGCCAGGAGCACCTAGTTTGCAAGCTGTAGAAGTCGTTGTACGGCCTCAAGCAAGCGTCGCATGCTTGGAACCAGAAGTTGGATACCGCGTTGCGGTGCATGGGGTTTGAGCGCACTGAGTGTGACTACAGCGTCTATCGCTGGTAGCATGGTCATGAGGTGCTCATCATCATTGTCTATGTGGATGACATGCTCCTCCTTTCCAACAGCATGTCTGCACTACAAGAGTTCAAGGAGGTCATGCAGGAGTGCTTCCAGTTGTCCGATCTCGGGGAGGCATCATACTCCCTTAGTATCCAGATCACGCGTGACCGCTAATCACGCTCTCTCTTGCTATAGTAGAGCCAATACATCAAGGATGTCTTGCACTGGTTTGGCATGGCAGAGGTAAAACACATTGGCAAGCCGCTGGAGACGCGGCAGTACCTTGTGAGCTTGAATGGAGAAGCAAATACACTTGAGCGACAGAAATACAAGAGCGGCGTCGGCAGCCTCATGTACCTGATGATGGCAACCAGGCCGGACCTCGGACACGCTGTTAGCGCCGTGAGCCAGCACATGGCCAATCCCGGACCTGAGCACCACAACGTAGTGAAGCGGATCTTCCGCTACCTTGCTTAAACCATCACCATCAGCATCAGCTACAACAGCAACGAGAACAGCATCATTGGCTACACAGACGCAGATTCGGCTTCAAATCCTAATGACCGCAAGTCCATCTCTGGACATGTGTTCCTCATGAATGGTGGGGCTATCAGCTGGTACAGCAAGCGGTAGGTGGTTGTGGCCACCTCAAGTACGGAAGCTGAGTACGTCTCTCTCAGCTTTGGAGCCAAGGAAGCAGTTTGGCTTTAGCGTCTCATGGCAGAGATGAGTGAAAGTGCTGCAGTTCCAGTTCCTGTGCGCATCGACAACCAGAGCGCAATCGCACTTGCCAATAATCATGAGCACCATGCACGCACCAAGCACATTGACATCGCATATCACTTCATCAAGCACATGGTGTAGGAGAGTACTATTAAGCTGGAGTTTACTCCAACCAGCAAGCAGGTCGCTGATTTTTGCACCAAGCCAATGACCCGTGAGAAGTAGCATTTATGCATGAAGGCAAGTGGATTCAGCCCACTCCGACTGCGGCAAAGTGGGAGATTGTTGGAAAAGAAGCCATCGAGTTCTGTTTCAGGTCCACTAGAGCAAGTTCTAGGCTAGAACTAGATACCTGCTCAGATGGTGGATCCAATTTCATCTTTGGAAAGAGCAGGTGGCAAAATGTCTTCTGTCCAAGTTTGAGGCTGATCAAACGGTCGGATTGGGAGATATGAATTTTTGAAGTTTTCGTGGTCATCGACCGCCGAAATCCGGGTGAGAGGGCTAACTTGCCCAAGCTCTAGCTCCATGTGCACTCCATCATTTTGAGTGAGTCAACAACCATTCTTCAGCACAAGTGTTGCCCTTCCCGTCCTACATGCTTTCTACTCCAAGGCTCCGTCTCTCCTCCAGTTCTAACAGGCACAAGCACTCTGATGAGATGTTTGCTCCCGTTGCCAAGTTCACAAGCATGCGGTCTATCCTTGCAGAGGTAGCCGCGAACGACATGGAGCTCCATTAGATTTACGTAAAGACGGCCTTCCTCAATGGCATCATTGACAAAGAAATCTTTATGGAGATGCCGGAGGGGGTAGAGGTGCTTGACCGCAAGGTGTGCATGCTGTGAAAGTTCTTATACGAGCTAAAACAATCACCCCGATACTGGTCCCTACTATGGCGATTTGCGTAGTACGATGAGTGTGGCAGGACTTCGTATGACCAGCAATGATGGGATGGAAGACGCAAAAGAAGATGCGTAAGAACAAGCAGGACCAGCGGGACCTACCTTGCCCATCCGTTTTCTCAAGTGCAGCGTCAGAAGGCGCCGGTGAGCCGCCAGAAAGTGGAATCTTTGCGTTAGTGGATGTGGCAACTAAAGGATTGCTAAGATCCTCAAACGAATGATAGCTTTTTAAATTTGACAAGTTGTTGAATCCGATGGAAGTTATTTCACCAAAATTAGACTAGTATCAAAGGAGATATGGCCTTCTAAAGTTGGGGCGAGCGCAGCGGGACTGGGAGCCGACTGCGAGTCAAAATCGAGTGGATTTTCCACCAGACTGAGAAACAAAAGTACTATCTAGAGATTTCGCTCTAGAAGGTCTGCGGAGGCATACTGTGGATGATTTACCAGAACCTGTACTACACTTGGTTACCATGGGACTTAGCATAAATCCTACTTACTATGGGACTTAGCTAAAATCCTGGCTTGGCGTCCAAGATGTAGAAGTACGTTTTGTTACTCGGGGAATTATTCAACATTCCATCTGCAGGTTTGTGGACATGTTTCGAGCCTCGTCACACCTCATCACCAAACTGGAACCAAAAGTAGGAAAGGTGCATGGAAGTAGAACAAGGGACCCATATTCCACGTACAATGGGATTTGCGCCTTGGAAAAGGTACTTCATACGTGAACAAAGGCGTCGTGGCGTATGGCGGCGTCAAGTTTCTATACTGGTTGAGACCTGCGTTTCGGCGAGCGTAACTTGGGCTTTGCTTGGCCAAATTACACGCAGTTTGCTGTGTTCAAAAACTCATAACTATCGCTTTAAATATTGTGATCATGTTCATGTACGAAAACTAATGCAAAATCCCGTTATTTCCTTTGCAAAAATGAGTACCTCTAAATTCCTATATACATAGTGTGAGGTGACAAGAAAGCTCATACTCAGTCTACTTTACGTCCAAAAGAAAACATGTGAACCACTAGAGACAATCAGACAAACATGGGGACTGTACCACTCGTATTCCTTTTGACAACTTTGTGTCGTCCATGTAAGCCAGCACCTATCCCGCATACTCCATTGCCGCCTGCACCACCTCCAAAGTATCCACCTACGCTAATGCGTACAAGAATGGTCCATTGGCTCGCCCTCCCTGACACCTCTCTGTGACTGCAACACATTGGCCTGGACTCCTCCCTTCTAATAGAGGTCTGATGACTGATCATAGAAAGGGGCTACCGAAGGGATGAGCCGCTTAAACCCACGCGTCCTCTGGACCTCTAACATCACCGTGTGCTTCACCAAGTTGTACGCATTCTACAAAACAATACATTGAATCCCTGTTATATTGTGCTACACGGAGTGCCATAATCAATTGGACCAGAGCGTCCCCTCTTGCTTGCACCCCCAGTACCCGCACTAAGGGTGCAATCACTGCCTCCATCTCTGATTGACCATTGGTCGCCATCCACTGCCCCACTAATCGCTAGATTGCCTCCTCCACTACTATTGGCCATACTCCCCCATCTTGTTTGGCCAGAGTAACGAGTCTTCTTACGCCCATAAACCATCGAGCTGTGGGAATGAGTGAACTACGGCGAATAGAGGCCATGAACTGAGCTAGCAAACGCGTCAAGCGCTGGACCTCCACCACCACTTGCTATTAGCCTGAGGATAAGTTTGCATTCTGGAGGTTCCCTAGTAGTGGCTAGTTCACACAACTGTTTTTGGAGAGACTGAGACTACGAAGGCAACTAGTTCCGAGAATGGCAAAAAACTGGTCACAGAGTGAGGCAATAGTTTTAGCCTGAATTGACTGGGAATGAACCATTTTTCAAGGCTCACGAGAAGTCGCACTTCATAGCCACAAATCTAAGCTTTCCACAAGACAAACACATGCCAGATTTGGAGCTTCCTAGCATATTCTATGGCGTCTAGAGTCGCCCTTGGTAGGCTGTCCTTTTCCCATCTAGGAAGGCATGCTTTCCTTCTTCTAAAAGCTTCTGTCCCTTTCTAGATTCCTCTCCTTGCTTCTACTAGGAGGGAAGGTATCCAGACGACCAAGATACCTATAGATGCCATGTAGGACAAATCACCCCTTCTAGAAGGTGTACCACCTTCCTCGATCCTCACTTGGCCTTCTATAACCTTAAAGAGGAGTTCTAGAGGTTCGGCTAGCCTCCTGGCATCTATTTTCCACCTCCCTTGAGGCAGGGCACAAATTGATCTTGTGGGACTTGAACATGGGCCCGTGCCTCTAGAGGTGGATACCATTAACCACTAAACCACCTTGGATTGTCTTTTTGGTGTTCCTTTTTGGTATCACTCCTGCCATGGTGATGAGCATTACTCCAACAATCTCCCTCTTGGGCATCATCCATGGCAGTCGTCCATCCTCAACATGCAATTGAAGTGCCTCTCTCCTCATCAGAGGCAAGTTCATATTTTATTGCTCCCTCCCTCTCAGCCCCATCCTTCTTTTGTACTGCCTCCTTCACGCTCCTCTTGTGTAAAGAAGACTTATGCAAACCCAGTCCTATTGCCCTTGTCAGCATCGTACCTCTTTGTCATTCTTCGCACACGGCTATATACTTGTTGGATCTGGAGGAGAGAGGGAGCCTTGGAGCAGCGAGCATGTGGGACTGGAAGGGCATCACTTGTGCTGAAGAATGGTTGTTCAATCACTCAAAATGGAGTACATCTAGAGCTAGAGCTTGGGCAAGTCAGCCCTCTCACAAGCCGCACCACTTAGCCATGGAGGCTAAGGCTCACACACTAGAGTCCATAATCTCACACAAGGGAGGAAATCAGCCTAGCAATCAGGCTGACCACTCACACACGACCTAGGGAGCTAGAGAGTGCTCTCAAGGCACACTCCTAGTGGTCACATAACCCACAAACCCATGGAGAATCGCCATGTGTCCATGGCTAGCACACAAGGATCTCATCTCACCTAAAAAGTAAGGAGAAGTACCTTCATCCTAGTCAGCACACTCTGACAAGGCAATCCTAAGACCAAGGACCTTTTTGCATAATTCTCCCATCAGGTCTTGACCCTGGACCTCTTGCCTTTTTCTTTTCTCAGGCTAAGGCATGGAGCCATCACCCATGCCTACCTAGACATCGACGGTCCATGACCCCTGAAACTTTGAAAATTCATATATCCCAATCCGACTATTGGATCGGCCTCAAACTTGGACCGTAGACATGTTGTTACGTGATCTTTCTAATGGTGAAGTTGGATTGACAATCGGAGTAGGCATCTGGTACTTTCCTGGAACTTGCTCTTGTGGACATGAAACTGAGCTAGATGGCTCCTTTTTCCAACAATCTCCTGTTTTGCCGTAGTCAGAGTGGGCTGAGTCCACATGCCTTCATGCAAAACTGCTACTTCTCACAGGTCATTTGCTTGGTGCAGAAATCAGCGACCTGCTTGTTGGTTGGAGTAAACTCCACGCAACAAGCAGGTCGCTGTCACCAACCATCCTCCTACACCATATGCCTGATGAAGTGATATGCAATGTCAATGTGCTTGGTGCGTGCATGGTCCTCAGGATTCTTGGCGAGTGCGATTGCGCTTTGGTTGTCGACGCGCACAAGAACTAGAACTGCTGCACTCCCACTCATCTCTGCCATAAGACGCTGAAGCGAAACTACATCCTTGGCTCCAAAGCTGAGAGAGACGTACTCAGCTTCCATGCTTGAAATGGCCACGACCACCTGCCGCTTGCTGCACCAGCTGATAGCTCCACCATTCATGAGGAACACATGTCCAGAGATGGACTTACGATCCTTAGGGTTCGAGGCCCATTCTGCGTCTGTATAGCCTATGATGCTGTTGTCGTTGCCGTTGTAGGTGATGCCGATGTTGATGGTTCCAGCAAGGTAGCGGAAGATCCCCTTCACTACCTTCTGGTACTTAGGTCCGGGGTTTGCCATGTGCTGGCTCACAGCGCTAACAGCCTGTGCGAGGTTCGGCCTGGTTGCCACCATTAGATACATGAGGCTGCCGACGGCACTCTGGTACTTCTGCCGCTCAGCTGCATTTGCTTCTCCATTAAAGCTTACGAGGTACTGACGCGTCTCCAGCGGCGTGCCGATGGGTTTTTCCTCTGCCATGCCAAACCGCTGCAGGACGTCCTTGATGTAGCAACTCTGCTGTAGCAAGAGAGAGCGTGATTTGCGGTCACGCGTGATCTGGATAGTGAGGAAGCATGACGCCTCCCCGAGATCAGACATCTGGAAGCGCTCCTGCATGGCCTCCTTGAACTCCAATAGTACAGACATGGTGTTGGAAAGGAGGAGCATGTCATCCACATAGACAATGATGATGAGGATCTCATGCTCATGCTGCCAGCAAAACACGCTATAGTCACACTCACTGCGCTCAAACCCCTTGCACTGCAACGCCGCGTCCAACTTCTGGTTCCAAGCACGCGACGCTTGTTTGAGGCCGTACAATGACTTCTACTGCTTGCAAACCAGGTGCTCCTGGCCATCCATGACGAACCCCTCCGGCTGCTCCATGTAGATCTCCTCCTCCAGGTCACCATTCAAGAATGTCGTCTTGACATCCATGTGGTGAATCTCGAAGTCCTCAACTACTACATAAGAGAGGAGCGTGCGTATAGAGGCAAACTTTGTAACAGGAGCAAAAGTTTCTGTGTAGTCGATGCCCTCTTGCTGTGAGTGGTCCTTGGCGACCAGCCTCGCCTTGTACTTTTCCAAGTTACCATCTGCTTCCCGCTTCTTCTTGAACATCCACTTGCACTTGATCACCTTACGTCCAGGTAGACGCTTCGTCAGCTCCCACGTGCTGTTGTCCAGCTGCGACTGTATCTTCTGCTGCATCGCTTGCGCCCAATCTGTTGCATCCGGTGCAACCATGGCCTCCTTGTATGACGTTGGCTCATCTAAATCTGCTGCAACTACAACGTTCATCTGTGCTGATTTTTGCAGCATCCAGAAATGGCCGCGCTCACCAAGCTTGTAACGCACCCTGAGAGGGTACCTCCGACCTCGTACAGGAGCGTTAGCAGGCGGCTGACGCGGTGTTGCTGAGACAACTGCTTCTGCTGGTGGTTATACATATCCATCCTCTGCTTCTGCCGATGAAGCTGTTGTATCTGCTGAATCAGACATGGGAGAGTAGAGTGATTCTCCCACTCTCACAGTAGAGGAAGGATCGGGAGAAACTGGGTCAGGAAGAGTTTTTGCTCCCACTGTCTTGTCAGCTACTGGTTCTGTTGCCTCTTCATTCACAATGTTGGTGTCGATGACGTTGCTCTCATTGAAGACCACATCCCTAGAGATGATAACGTGGCCTGTATCCCTCTTGTAAAGGCGATAGGCCTTGCTTGCCATGTCGTAGCCAATCATCAGCATCTATGCACTCTTTGCGTCCTATTTCTACTGCTTCTCCTTGGGCACGTGCATGTACGCCAGGCTCCCAAATGCTCGGAGATGACCCACGCTCATTTTCTTGCCAAACCACGCCTTGTACGGCGTCATCTGCTCTAGCGTCTTAGTTGGACTGCGGTTCTTGATGTAGAGTGCAGTGCTCACGGCTTCAGCCCAGAAGTCGTAGGTAAGCCAAGTCCCGTGTAGCATGGAGTGCGCCGACTCCACAATGGTATGGTTGGCGCGTTCTGCTACACTGTTCTGCTGCGGCGAGTACGGCGCGGTATGCTGCACCTTGATGCTAGCTACTACGAGATAGTCCTAGAATTCCTTGCTAGGTACTGTCCACCGCGGTCGATGCGCAACGCTTTCATCTTCTTGCCAGATTGGTTCTCTACCATGGCCTTGAACTCCTTGAACCTGTCAAAGCAGTGGTCCTTGGTGGAAAGGAAGTACACAACAGTGTAACGGCTGATATCATCAATGAAGGTGAGAAAATACCTAGAGCCTCCAAAGCTCTGGGTCTGCATTGGTCCGCACAAGTCCGTGTGGACCAGCTCTAACACCTTTTTCGCACGCTCTCGTGCTACAGTGAACGCGTCGCGGTGCTACTTCCCCTCCAAACAGCCGATGCGTAACTGCTGCTCAAAGTTAGAGATGGTAGGTAGGTCACGCACCATCTGCTTTGCTTGAAGCTGCTGCAAGGCGCGCATGCCGATGTGGCCGTAGCGCACATGCCAGATCTCGCCATCTGTCGCCTGCATCAGAACTGCAAGACTCTGCTCACGTAGGATCTTGGTCGCCCCCAGCAGGCGGTACATGTCGCCCTCCTTCACCGACTTGGCCAACTCCTCTCCTGTTTCCTTCTCGAGGATGTAGCCATAATCATCACAAAAAACGACGCGCAGTCCTGTGTTGGTAAGGGAGGACACTGAGAGAAAGTTGAACGCAGCATCAGGCACATACAACACGCCATGAAACACTCCCACTTCAATGCCACGCGGGGTCTCCAACCACATCTCCACAGTCCCAATCCCCTCAGCATACACCACCCGATCATCACCCAAAGCAATCGGACGAGGAGGAATGGAGAGTAGCTGCGTGAACCACTCCTTGTGGTGCGTCAGACTCTTGGTACACCCGAGTCCTTGTACCATGCCAGATCCGCCTTTTCCTTCTGTGACATGTCAGACTTCGCCATTAAGAGGCGGTCGCGCACCTTCTTGGCGACGTTCATGTTGCCAAAATGGCGCACGCTAGTCTGGTTCTGCTTCTGCTGTTGCTGCTGGCGTTGCTGTGACCGCTGTTGCTGTTGTTGTGGAGATTGCTGCTTTTGCTACTACTACTGCTGCTCCTTTTGGTCCCTCTTGAACTTAAAGCACTCTTTCTTGTAGTGACCCTCTTTTTGGCAATAGTGGCACTTGCCCTTCTTCTTGCCTCTCTGCTGCCCAGACTGCTGATGCTACTGGTTGCGTGAGCCCATGACCATAAAAGCTGCTTCAGTGCTGCTACTGGCGCCATTGCGCTTTGCTGCATTGCGACACAGTTCCACCTGCACCAAGTGCGGTCAAATGAAGTCGAGGTCGAGAGTCGGCTGGCACTCCAACGTCTGTCGCACCGTATCATAGCTGGTTGGGCGTCCCCTCAGCAAGAGGAGGATGAAGTGCGTCTCTTCCACTGGATTGCTCTGTGAGGAATGCAGGATCCTTGCTCTCATAATTCTTGCACAACGTGTGACACCCCTCTTTTGCAGTAGCCTTGTCACTCACGTACTGAAGATGCGGAATTGAAGATGGTGTTGACAAGCAGCCTGTAGGCCTGCCTGTCCTTCTTCTTCCACTCCTCATATGCCGTTGCTACAGTTGTTGATGAACTTGCATCTGTTGCACCTTTCTGCGGCGTCTTGCCCACCACCACCTCTGCTGTGGTGATGCCTTTTGCCTGTGGAGGTGGAGCGCGCTCGTCGCTGCTCACCACCTCCCACAAGCCCCTCTCCTCCAAAAGGAGGCGGGTACGGATCTTCCAAAACGTGAAGTTGGCGCATCCTTCCAGCCTCTCCAAGGGCTGGGCTGCTGTTACCATGCGTGCTGCTGCCATTTTGAGCCTTGGTGATGCTCAGCGCTGCCCTTGAAAGGCGGAGCTACCCCTGCTTCTGCTGTTGCTTCAGCCAGAAACTTGTCTGACAGAAAATGGACTGTAGAGGCAAGCAGACTGGGAATTCGGAAAAATCAAGCCCACCACTAGAAAACTCAGCTAAAAAACTTTCAGATCGACCCATAAAACAGGGTCCTCAACAGGGGATTTTTAGAGATATGCCCTTTTGAAAATAGGGTATGCTTCTCCTCCTACTCCAGCTGACACCAGCCAACTTCTAAACGGCGTTTCTCCCAAACGAATCAATGGAAGGCAAATTTTTTTGCACCAATGGAAAGCTTAGAAAAAGTAATACAATTTGCATGTGTTACTTTTTAAATTTGACGAAGAAACAAGAGAGTCATTGTCATCACAAGGCGACAGTCTTACTCAGAGAGAAGAGTGTAGCCCTGGTCGACCTCGTTTGTGAGCATAACTCTCAACCCGACTGTTGGATCTTCATGATTTTGGGCTCGTTGGAGAGCATGTCTTTTGAACTTGAAGATCTTGTGGTCGATTGTCAAATTTGGTGAAGGTTTCACTCCAACCGGTCACTCTCAAAGGGACGGCCTGTGCTGGCTGAAAGTGGCAGAACTTGGCTCTGATACCAAATGTTGGATCTGGAGGGGAGAGGGAGCCTTGAAGCAGGGAGCATGTGGGACTAGAAGGGCATCACTTGTGCTGAAGAATGGTTGTTCAATCACTCAAAATGATGGAGTACATATAGAGCCAAAGCTTTGGCAAGTCAGCCCTCTCACAAGCCACACCAGTTAGCCATGGAGGCTAAGGTTCACACACTAGAGTCCATAATCTCACACAAGGGAGGAAATCAGCCTAGCAATCAGGCTGACCACTCACACACGACCTACAGAGCTAGAGAATGCTCTCATGGTACACTCCCGGTGGTCACATAACCCACAAACCCATGGAGAATCGCCATGCGTCCATGGCTAGCACACAAGGATCTCACCTCACCTAAAAAGTAAGGAGAGGTACCTTTATCCTAGTCAGCACACTCTGACAAGGCAATCCTAAGACCAAGGACCTTTTTGGATATTTGTCCTACCAGGTCTTGACCCTCGACCTCTTGCCTTTTTCTTTTCTCAGGCTAAGGCATGGAGCCATCACCCATGCCCACCCAGACATCGACGGTCCATGACCCCCGAAACTTCGAAAATTCATATGTCCCAATCCGACTGTTGGATCGACCACAAACTTGGACAGTAGACATTTTGCCACCTGATCTTTCCAATGGTGAAGTTGGATCGACGATCGGAGTAGGCATCTGGTAATTTCCTGGAACTTGCTCCTGTGGACCTGAAACTGAGCCAGATGGCTCCTTTTTCCAACAATACTCGTGGTAGTTGAGGCGGTTTTCATTGTTGTTATCTTCTTTTGGCGCCATTGCCTCCTAGCGCTTGCTCCCTCTCTCGGAGACCTTGGAGACATCGGTCAGCTCCCCGCCTCCTCGTCCATCTCAGGTGGTTTGGATTCCTCATCCCAAAACGGCCGGAAAACATTCTGCCACTTGCACATCCCTTGGGTGATCTTCTTTGGCTGGTGCTTCTACAAGGACGTCATCCTCATTCAGGTCCTTCTGCCTCTTCCTCCTCGAGTGGCCGCAACTCCCCCTTTTTTGGAGAGACCTGCCTCCTTGTCCATTGAACGGCTTTTCTCGTCAACCGTGATGTCGCAACTTTGCATAGTCTACTGTGTCCTTAGATCAAAGAGTCGGTACACCTTGCTTCCGCTCTCGTACCCGAGGAAAATACACCGGTGGGTTCGTGGGTCAAGCTTGTTGCGCCTTTCACGTGCCTGTACCACTGCATGTACAATGCAACCAAACGTGCGGAGGTGACCCACTGCCGGCTAACTCCCACTCGACACCTCTTGTGGCGTGTTCCACGCCTTGCTATCCTTGTCCTTCAATTGCTTAGTCAGTGTAAGGTTCATTATGTACGCCGCTGTCCGTACCGCCTCCGCCCAATACCTCTGTTGAAGGCCGGTGTCGCTCAACATGGATCGCACCATGTTAAGGATTTCACAATTTGCTTTCTCTGCGACGCCATGCTTCTGCAAGGAGTGTGGAGTAGTAATCTGCCACTCAACCCCCGTACTCTTCATCTGCTCAAGGCAAGGTGCATATTCACCGCCGTTGTCGCTCTAGAATGCCTTCACCTTCAACTTTGTCTACCGCTCCACATGTGCCACAAACTCTTGCATGCATGCAAGCACTTTGCTGTCTCGCTTCATGAGATAGAGGTATAATTTGCGGCTATGGTTGTCGATGAGGGTGAGAAAATAAAAACCTCTGCCAATGGAACTGTCAACTGGTCCAAACACATGAGTGTGTACCAGTGCCAACTTTGTTGATACACGCGTCTCTTTTGTCAGAAACAGCTGCCGTGTTGATTTACCAATGACGCACAGCTCACACACAGTCTCCTTGGTTCCATCAAGGCCACTGGAGACCCCGGACCACCTCTCTCTTTGCCATCTCTTTCACCTGTGATTGGAAAACATGACAAAATTAGCGGTGTTAGGTCTCCTTCATCTATCGTTGCAAGTTTAGTGGCGCTTGATCCTACTCAATTGCTAAGGATCTTTGTGCATAGCACGTACAACTCATCCTCTCTCTTTGCGCGTGTAATAACCTCAGTTTTGCCCTCCTTACGGATGATGGCCTCCTTTGTGAAGAGCACTTCCAGTCCCTTGTTAGTAAGGCAATTGACGGAGAGCTGATTTGCCCGAAAGTTGGACATGTGGAGCACGTCATGGATTGTGCTAGTAATTGCTTTGCCATCCACAATGGACTCGATACAGACGTTACCCTCACCGGCGGCCACCTTTGTTTTGCCATTGGCCACCGTCATGCGTCTTTCTGAGGCACTGTAGGTAAATAATGACACCCTATTGCATTGCGTATGGCGGCCTGATCTAGTGTGAATGACGGCAACTCCCAGATCCTTTAAGTTTGTAGAGTTGTACGTCATAAGGGCCCGCTTGTCTTTCTTCCCATTGTGCTCTGACCGGTCTCGCTTCTTCTTGGGGCGGTTGCGCGCATAGTGACCCTCCTTGCCGTAGTTGAAGCAACCCACTTTCTTGTTACCCTTCTTAGTGCCCTCTTTGGCATCGTTCCACTTGTCGCCTTGGCCTCCGCTGCGAGGATGAACCGTGTGAGGTGAACTTGATGCCGTTGAACTTTCTCGACTGCCACGTTGCATCCTCTCGTTGCGCACGTACTCTGCAACCTTTGGGTACTTTAGCTCGTTAGAAGGCCAACCACCAAGTACTGTGATCATGGGACTCCAAGTATCCGGCAAGGCCAGAAGGAGGATCATAGCTTGCAAGTGAGAGTCAAACTCTGAACCACTAGCCATACACTTAGCTACGAGTGACTCGATCTGCTACATGATCTCCATGATGTTGTCGCCTTCATTGGCTCGGAGGGGACAAGCTGTTTGAAGACAAAGAGCTGATTGGCAAGGTCACTTGACTGGTACATAGAGTTGAGTTTTGACCATGCGTCTGCGACCAAGGTGTATCCTTGGATGTGTCCAAGTTGTGGTGGGCATAACACGGACACAAAGAGCACCAACGCCTTTTCGTTGCGCTTCTTGTATGCCTCTTTCACCTCACCGCTTGCAGACTTCGGCGCAAAAGTCTTATCATACTTTACGAGCTCAAGCAGTCCCTTGTCGTTGAGGAAGACCTCAAACTTCCATCTCCACAAGGTAATGCCTGATCCATCAAACTTAAAACCAATATCGCTGCTCTCTTCCTCGCTTGTCGCCATGTCTTGCTATTAGAAGCCTGAATTCAAGCTGGCTTGG
Organism: Penium margaritaceum; assembly: GCA_023375785.1. Lineage (NCBI taxonomy): Eukaryota > Viridiplantae > Streptophyta > Zygnematophyceae > Desmidiales > Peniaceae > Penium > Penium margaritaceum. The sequence goes on along the minus strand of SZWC01016500.1, from coordinate 3,933 downwards.
AACCCCTTAGAGGCATGGGTCCATAACCCTTTGTTGGCGTGAGGGTGAGTCTCCATCCTAGAGGGTCCCTAGCAGTGGTTGGTTAACATCACCAACTGGTTTTTGAGAGACTCAAAACGTGGAGGCAACTGGTTCCAAGGATGGTACAAAACTGGTCACAGAGTGAGGCAAACATTTTTGCCTGAATTGATTGGGAATAGACTCTTTTCCAAGGCTCACAAGTAGTGGAATTTTATTGTCACTGATCTAAGCTTTCCAGAACACCAAAGCATGCTAGATTTGGAGCTTCCTAGCAGATTTTATGGCTTCTAGAGTGGACATTGGTAGGCTGTCCGTTTCCCACCTAAGAAGGCATCCCTTCCTTCCTCTACAAGCTTATGCCCCTTCCTAGATTCCTCAGCTTGCTTCTAGTAGGAGGGAAGGTATTCAGACGACCAAGACACCTCTAGATGCCTTGTATGACAAGTCACCCCTTTTAGAAGGTGTGCCACCTTACTGGACCCCCATCTGGCCTTGTTAAACCTTAAGGAGGAATCATAGAGATTGAGCTCGTCTCTTGGCATCAATTTTCTACCTCCCTTGAGGCAGGGCTGAAATTGATCTTGTAGGACTAAAGCCTGGGCGCGTGCCTCTAGAGGTCAACACCATTAATCAGTAAGCCACATTAGCTTGTCTTTTCAGTGTTCCTTTTTGGAGTCACTCCTGCCATGATGAGGAGCATTACTCCAACACTTTCCTCATGTGATCTACTGACAAACCCGATGGTCTAGCCCCCGTCCCTCTATTACACACCATGAGGGCCTAGTGAACTACATATAGTGTTATGAATTTAGTCGGGGCATGCTAAGATGCGCCTCTCACCCCTCCCGGAATCGGTTGTCCACCCGTTAGGACCTTTTCTTGCAACTACTCGAGTACCTCTAAATCGGATGGCACGAGGGAGAACCTGGCCAAGGCATTCAGGCCTAGGACGTATTACCCTAGCAAAAGGATGTCACCGCCCGGTGGAGCCGATGCTCTCGCGCCACCTCCCCTAGACACCATAGCTAGCAGAGTTACCAAGCCGCCCTCGTATGGGCAAGGGCCTTGTGCCAGAACGCCATCCATTACCCACCCTAGAATCTGACGACTAATGACCAAAGCCAGCCTGCATCTGATCTTGCATGGCATCTCAGGCAAACACAGAGATTGAGAAAATGCATCAACTGAGGGAGCAGGGTAGTGTTGCTTCTTATGAAGGGACATGCACCGCTCCAAGGACATCCCCATCGTGACCCTCACTGTATTGACAGCCACGGCTGGGATACGAGAGTACACATACGACGGGAAAACCTCAGTCTCGTAAAATAGGCCCCACTTCAAGTCCTATGCCCATCGCCACAACCTCTCCTACTGATCGTTCTCACTTAACATCTCGAAGACCCTATGCTGTTGTTGTCGATCCTGCTGGTGGTCGGTCGCCTACTATTGGTGCTACTTCGGAGGCCACTATGGCAATTACTACTGGTACTCATGTGGTTGCTAGTGTTGTTGCAGCTGTAGTTGCCACCTGGGCAGCTCCTCTTGCTGCCGCTATTGGTATTGCCACCGTAGACAATGCTGCTATTGTTGCTCCCATTTTTGCTACTATTGTTGTTATTATTCCTATCCCTTGTGTTGCTACTGCCACTTCCCTCCCTTTTATTGCTCGTGTTGGCCACAAACCTGCCGGCTTTCCTACACTAATTGCTCCTACTGCTCTGAGAACTATCTTTGTTTGGGTTTCTTCTGTAGCTGTTACTACTACGTCTCCTATGCGAATCAATGCTCCTCTTCAAGCCTCACTACCTTCCTCATTCAATCAAGTCTCGGGCCAGTAACTACGCGTCAACACCACTCACTGAGGTGCCACTACCTCCGGCTGGTCCTCCAAGCTAGCCCAAGACTCAATATCTATCCATTGTTGTCAATCCTTCACCTATCGGTACTCCCTGAAATTGGGCTCTATCTCTCCTGTTAACAGCTTTGTGCGTGCTCTTACCATCATGAGGCCTGGACCTGTCTGGTGCCGTCTGCTAGCGGCCAACCCCTCTTGTAGTGGAGGGTGGGAAGCCGCATAAGGAATAAGATGCAGCACCGAGCCTTGCTTCCGTCGTTGTCCCTTGCCCTGCACCCTGTGAGCACTTGATGAGATACTCATATCCCTCTCATACCCTACCCAGGGTAGAAAACTCCACGCAGACTTGATATAGTATGTGGACCTACATGTGGGTACACAACCTCACGGCGTCTGCCCAACGGGAGCCATGCCAATGGAAATCATTGAAAGAACTCCTTAGCCTCAGTCCTCATCTGATCCTTAACTCAGCCGTGGGTTCTATTTACTAAAGCGGCTGCACTCCTAGGTGCCCTCCCCCTTGGGGCCTCACGCCCCCTCTCTGCACAGCCCTCCTCAGTCGCTTGCTCCTACATTCCTCCCTGGACTGGACTCCCATTAGGCAACGGTGCCTCACTCCCCATGGATGCCTCTTTTTTATTCCGAAGTTTGTCGTGGTGACCGGCCTTGTACTGCTTGTGTCAAGCCCTTTCTTCCTCCACGTGAGCCTCGTGGGCTTTGAATGCATCGTGTGCTCTGTGGATGCTACTAGGTTGATGTGCCTCGCTGTGCTACTACTCGCGCTACCACTCTACCTGCCACCCTTCCACCCTGAGAACATATTCCGGGTCCGTCAAGCTTTTCTCATCTGCTCAATGCTCTAGCATCCACTCCTCTCGTGCCATTGCCACAACAATCACAACCCTTGCATCATGGGATGGCTGGTGAGGGAAATCAGACCAAAGGACTTACTCCCCTTGAAGGATAGCCTCAAACTACCAAGGAGCGCGCTCGTCGCCGCTCACCACCTCCCACAAGCCCCTCTCCTCCAAAAGGAGGCGAGTACGGATCTTCCAAAATGTGAAGTTGGCGCGTCCTTCCAGCCTCTCTAAGGGCTGGGCTGCTGTTACCACACCTGCTACTGCCATTTTGAGCCTTGGTGATGCTCAGCGCTGCCCTTGAAAGGCGGCGCTATCCCTGCTTCTGCTGCTGCATCAGCCAGAAATCTGTTTGACAGAAAATGGACTGTAGAGGCCACCAGACTAGGAATGTTGAAAAACTGAGCCCACTACTGAAAATTTCAGCTCAAAACCTTTCAGATGAACCCATGAAATAGGGTCATCAATAGGGGATTTTCAGAGATATGCCCATTTGAAAACAGGGTATGCTTCTGCTCCTACTCCAGCTCACACCAGCCAGCTTGTAAATGGCGTTTCTCCCAAACGTACCAATGGAATGCAAATATGTTTGCACCATTAGAAAGCTTAGGAAAAATACTTCAAATTGTTTGTGCTACTTTTTAAATTTGACAAAGAAACGAGAGAGTTATAGTCATCACAAGGCGACAGTCTTACTCAGAGAGAAGAGTGTAGCCCTGGCCGACCTCGTTTTGAGCATAATACTCAATCTGACCATTGCATCTTCGCAATCTTGGGCTCATTGGAAAGCTTGTTTCTTGAACTAGAATATACATTGGTCGATTGTTGAATTTGGTGAAGGTTTGACCCCAACCCGTCACTCGCAAAGTGAGGGCTTGTGCTTGCTGAAACTGGCAGAACCTGGCTCTGATACCAAATGTTGGATTTGGAGTGAGGGAGCCTTGGAGCAGCGAGCATGCCGGACTAGAAGGGCATCACTTGTGCTGAAGAATGGTTTTTGAATCACTCAAAATGATGGAGTACATATAGAGCTAGAGCTTGGGCAAGTCAGCCCTCTCACAAGCCACTCCACTTAGCCATGGAGGCTAAGGCTCACACACTAGAGTCCATAATCTCACACAAGGGAGGAAATCAGCCTAGCAATCAGGCTGACCACTCACACACGACCTAGAGAGCTAGAGAATGCTCTCATGGCACACT